>VCCN01004227.1:1047297-1059856 GCA_006491835.1 Architeuthis dux | reverse complement strand
GGCTGCTCGCATAAATGTATGAAAAAAAAAAAAATGAAAAAATATCTCTTGATCGGAAACAAATTCTTAGATCCATCCCAAAATTTAACCAATTTAACCCTTACCCCATGGTCTACAGTTCCAGAAAATTTGAAATTCATTGAGAACTTTTGGAAACAGACAGGATAGACAGATGAATGAAGACCTATAATTCTTTCAGTTTCTTTGGCTGAGTAATAAAAAGGTTAATTGTTGTGATTTTCAGAGGATTATAATCTTTTAACACATTTAACATATGCTTAACATTTTTCTGCAAAATTACCGTCTTTCCTGGCCTCAAAGACGCTATTGATTCCTGAAATAAAAAATATACCCTGCAATCTACAGACCTACTACAGGGCTATTTGGCACTCTTTTGTTATTCATTTTTTTTACTGAAATTTTATCATTTATACATCAAATTGTATCACTGCCTAAGAAGCTTTACATATAAAAAATGGCTGACAAAAAACTGTGCCAAATAGCCCAGCCTTTGGAGCTATTTGGCACCCTAGCATAAAAACTCCAATTAAATTGTACTTGTGTTCATACCATTATATATAAATAACAATATTATTATCATGTTGGATTGATATGTAACTTGGTCTAGACCAGGGGTTCCCAACCTTTTTTGCGTCATCGTCCACTTTCACATGGAAAGTTTTTCCACTGCCCACTTGTATAGTAAATATTCAAAATCCAAAAATGTTTGGTAAAAGTTTGTTACCGGTTCGTAAACTAACTTTTTATGATGTAGTAAAAAATACCAAAGGGAGGTAACAAATAATACTGACTTTTTTTATACAGGTTCTTTGCATATCTCCTTTGAATGTTTTTTTTCGGGTAGCATATGTTGAAATACGTTCTTAATATTCAAAATCCTATATCGGCCACCAAAATTTCCCATTTCCCACCATTTTCTGTTCAGTTGCTCATCACCCACCCAACAGTTGAAATATCGCCCAGGTTGGGAAACCCTGGTCTAGACTTTCAGGTGAACTATCCTCATCTTCCTCCTCCTACCACTGATGGTGGACGCATGGTTGAACTTATGGTTCTTGTTTAATAATATTGCATTTTCTTGTAATGTCAAACCATGGTTGTTTATGATTCTAATCTTCATTATTTATGTACTAGGTATTTAGAAGTTAAATAATCTGAAATAAACCCCAAAAATGAAATAGAAACAGTGTAGAAGCAAAATATTAAAATAATCAAAAAGTGCCAAGCAGTAAAAATAGAATTTTATGTTCTGATGATGTAGTAAAAATGCAGAATTTAAAGAATAAAGCCTAACAACAATATTAATAATAAAAACTAGTGAACATAAAATTACTAAAATTGCACTGAATACTCCTAAGAGGTATGGTTACATCATACCAAAATTTTAAATGTTTAGAGCCAGTAGTTTTTCTCCACAGACCTTAGCCAGGGAAAAATGAAAAAAAAATTATTTTTCTTGTATAGTAATTACAAGTAAACTAGCACTCAATATAACCAAGGCGGTTGTGAAGATAGGGTAATATTTTGGTTTTTAATTTCCTTAAAAAATTTTAAATAAATTTTAATTAATTAAAAAAGTGTGTCAAATAGCCTTACAGTACGGTAGACCTATCCTCACTCCAGAGGAAGGTAATCTATACTAGACAGTAATGTGAACTCCTGTATATGATCTCTGAATGAAGTGTATAAATTATATTTAGTATAACATATTAATTAAACAAAAGTATCATAATTAACAAAAAAATTATAAGTAATCACAAAAATTTATTCCTGTATTGGTATACTATGGTAGATGACCCAACAGACTAGTAGTAATTTAGATGTATATCAATATTATTCATATTTTTACTCTCTTCAAACAACTGCAGACTATAAGTGTTCAAGAGGATCTATATATTGCTAAGCCACCCACAAAACATCTTGGTAAGGTAGGTGAAAGTGTTGATAGCTTAATTGTATGCTTATCTTTTTAAAAAAAAAAAAGAAGTTTTGCAAGTCAAAATTGGGGTGTATCCTTGAGGGTGGAGCATCCCCGACACTGGGAAATACGGTAGATGAATCACAGACAATAGTAATCCTTGGAACCAATGTTCTCTCTAATTAGTAGTCAGTGTGCACAAATATCTGTTGTGTAAATTTTATTCCTGTGCCAAATGTATGTGTACAGTTTTGAATTTGATGTAGTTAATCAATGTTTTTTCAATAAAAACTCAGTAAGCTATCTACGGAATTTGAAATCTTTCGTGCACACATTAATTTCCTTTGTGCACTGATTGTAAAATGTTGCACAGCTTACAGGGAACTATGCTTGACACTTGAAATTATTAAACTCAATGTGACTGTTGAACTGACCCATTTTCCAGACTAAGCTTCGTAAAAATATAACCACGTCATTTAAAAGAAAAAACTTAGAAGAAAAAAATCCAGATCTGGTTAGTCACACAATAGAAACCGTCACATGACCAACGTCTTTTGGCAGTATGCTGTTTTGGGGGTGATCAGTTAAAAAATTTGAAATTTGGTGATCAATGAATAAGTTACTTCTCTCACCTTTGTTGATCACTAAAAAAAGTCTTAATTTTCAAAAAGCAAATGTGAATGCTAACAGACACAAACTAAGGAATCAATTTAGCATAAACTTACATTGCAAATTGAACCCCGACTAAAATCAATATGGGGGAATTTATAACGAGTAAATGTTTACATTTTCCAGCTCTCTAGCTCCATTGGTGCGGCCTGTACACGTGATACATACATACATAGCCAGCCAGCCAGGCCAACATGAAAACTGAAGAAACCTATGTTGACAGTTTTGGTTGACCGTTTCTAAAAGATGGTAAAACTGTAGACTAGTGTTCTACTCGGCAGCCAAGAGTAATCCAGAACCAATTTTGTAATTAAATATACACCACCTACTTTTATAATATTACATCTCAAATTTGCACTTTCCTTGATGTATATAAAAAGAGGCAGAAATTTGAGTGGAAAACATCTCAACCACCATTTGTCGAACAACCCATTATGGCAACCAGCATACCACCCACCAAACAGTATCTACTGTTTTTTAATCATCGCTACCCACAACAGACCAGTTTAAACATGAATTTAGGCAATGTTTGTAAAGAGCCACAAATCATTGAATTTAGATAGTTTCAAAGATAATGTTGCATTTTTAGAGACAAAACAAAAAGACTTACGACTAGAAATCACCCGGAAAGCGAATGCCTCAGCCAATGCCATTTTCACAAAAAACAATTGAATTGATTTCCCTTCACAGAAAATTTCAGTTCCTGTCAACCCGCAGACCCGGAACGAGACATCATCAAAATCATCATCATCTTCTCTCTCTAATCGTCTCCCTCATACCGTGAGAACAAATACAACCAGCATTATATAACATTTATACCTGAAGAAGGCCGAAGAATGGATTGGCGGAAACGTTGTGTTTACAACACAAATAACAAGGAGTTCAATCGTCCGAAGAACCATTTGAATACCACAACACTGGTTTATTGCTGGGTTTAGGTTATTCATGTGTTCTGACATTTATATGTATCTATGTGTGTATCTGGACTTTGCCCAGCCGTAACCATTTATAGAAACTTGAAATTTTGCACGCACACTCCCCTCAATGAGTAAGGAAACTTTTTTGTTTTTTGTTTTTTGAAATTGTTTTTTGTTGGTTTTTCTTTTCTTTTCAAGTCCGTTACTCTATTTCCGGAATCTTTTCAAACAGCTTCCGTATTCCTTCCACTTCTACCGCTACCCACAACACTGGTTTATTGCTGGGTTTAGGTTATTCATGTGTTCTGACATTTAAATGTATCTATGTGATAATTAGAAAGACATTTATTAGTTGAGAACCTAGACAGGAGTCTTTTAATCCTACATGTTGCTGGCTTTTCTATTCTCATGTTCATATTTTAGGTACGAATATAAAGGGGGTCTCTGTTGACAGTATGAAATCAAATGATGGATAATTTTATATCCGACAGAATATGATAATTATAAAGATATTTATTAGTTGAGAACCTATGTTTGACTGCTAAACTAGTGGCCTAAATCGTAAATGTGAATAAAGAAACAAGTTTGTGCGGGGTTGAACCTTCATCCACCCTGAAAGCAACCCTATATGTAGGTTCTGCTCTACCAATTGAGCTAATAAAGTTCTCATGGTAGGCAGGAGTCTTTTAATCCTACACTTTGATGGCTTCTCTACTCTCACATTCATATTTTAGGCATGAATATAATGTGGTTCTCTATGTCGACAGTATGAAATCAAATGATAATTTTATATCCGACAGAATATGATAAAGACATTTATTAGTTGAGAACCTATATTTGCCTGCTGCTGGTGTAAATGACTGCTAAACGAGCGGCCTAAATCGTAAATGTGCTAGCACTTATAACGCAAGGCCTGGGTGTTTCTGCGTCTTTGTCTTGTCGGGTTTGGGTCTGTTGAACAGTGGAAGCCACATTGGGTTGAACTCCACACTTGTCTGGCTAATGCATTTAGTCGACATGTTGATATGAGCTGCTTCTTTGATTTTTCTCTGCTTCCAATAGCGTTATCTGTCAATAATCTGGACTTCTTCCCAGAATGGAAGATAATCGCCTTTGTCTCTCCAGATGTGGTTGGCCATAGCCGATTTTTCTATCTCGCCCTTGTTTATGGCTTTTTTGTGTTCATCAAATATGACCTTGAGGTGGCGGCCCGTTCTCTGGTATAGATTATATCACATTTACAGGGGATTACGTAAACGCAGTTAGTAGTCAAAAATTAATAATAATGGTTTACAATACTCCATCTAATAATAAAATATAACAATGAAAGATAATTGCTTTACTGATACTTTTAGTACAGCAACCAAAACAATCATGCTGCCAGAGATATCGGAAGGTTTAAAGCACATATGGGCAATCATTGGCCCGTGAGCTAGATTTGGCCCACAGCAACATTTTTGTGGCTCGTGACCAATCTAGGCTATTTATTTGAAATCTTATGTAATAAATTGTTTTGGCTTCAAAAATCAATAATATAATAATTGTATTCAACACAAACAACTAGGAGTTCAATCATCCGAAAAACTATTTGAATGTTAATGACCCTTCTAAAGATTTGTGTCTGTTGGACTTACAAAGTTACAGCCAAAAACGTGAAGCCAGGTATTCCAGCATACACTGTTGGAAAGCTGATGAAATTTTCTTTCCTATATATATATATATATATATAACCCAAAGTTTGTACAAATGACATAATACATTATTATTCCATTCAGAATTTCATCAGCTTTCCAACAGTGTATCTTGTCAATTTGTATCTGTTGGGTATAAAGTTACATCCAAAGATGTGAAGGTAGCATAAGGAAATTCATGTTTGTCTAAAATAGAGATTAAGTACGCTTTCTGTAATACGATCAACATTTTTTAAGCGTATGTGTGGTTGCTAGTTCCAAAAGGTGGCCCATGCCTGGTTTAAAGGTTGGATTTAGACTTCTGCAACCCATCAAAGTTCTTGTAGCTTAGTTGGCAAAGCAGCTGGTGCATTTAACCAGGCTTCCCTGTGGCAAGAGGGATGTGAGTTCGAGTCTCACTTGGAACATTCTTTATTTCTGATCCATGCTGTTAACTATGGCCATCAATCTATGGCAGTGAGTAAAGTTGTGATAAAAAACAACTAAAAATTAAGATGAAGGTAAATAGTAGTCAACAAGACTGGCTGCTTCAGGGTCAAACCCACTCTGACTGAAGCTTATATGACTTATAAGTTTTCAACTTTTGTAAAACGTTTTCCTTTTTAACTGAAAAAGATCTTTAAATTTGCCCATTGAAGGGGGACTTGATAAACTAGTATTTAGATATTTTTCTAAACCAACTTAGAATAGCACAAAGAGCCATGGAAAGAGCAATGCTAAGAATAACTCTAAAAGATAGAAAAAGATCAACTTGGATCAGAGGGAGGACTAGAGTGAAGGATATTATACAAATAATTAAGCAGCAAAAATGGAGATGGGCTGGCCACCTAGCAAGAAGAGATGACAATAAATGGGGCAAAAGACTAACCGATTGGTGCCCATGGGCCAGTAAACCCAGTAGGAAAAGACCAGATACAAGATGGAAGGATGAAATATAAAAGTTTGCTGGCAAGACGTGGCAGAGGTTAGCACAATCTAGGTCGTCATGGAATGTGATAGGAAAGGCCTTTGTCCAGCAGTGGACTTATAACGGCTGATGATGAGATACATTTCTAGATAAATGGCATATGCCAAATTTCAGTCTCCAGTAGCCTTGAAGGGTTCTAATTTTGGTGAGGGTCATTGTTGTTGTTGTTACCAGGGGAAAATAAAGTCAACCCCAGAGTAGGGGTTCTGCAAAAATTAAAAGGGAATACCTACTGTTGCTATCCACAGATACATTTATTTTGAGCAAGACCAATAGATTATTACAGCAGTATTTTTCTTTTCTGAGGATACTTTTCATAAAGTTGAAAACACAGATGCGAGCTCAAATATATATATTTTTATAGAGGGTGCAGTGAACAATGTAATAACAATTGAACTTGACTACTCAATCAAAATGGGGCTATCATTACCTTTCCCGTCTCCATATGGATGCTGCCTCAGCTGATACCGAAAACTACCGAAGCTGCTGCCGAAATTTAAAGTCAATTTTATTTATTTTTTATCGGTCTACTGATATCAGGCAATTTCATGTGGTTCAAGAGACTGTTTTTTTGGCTTTTTTTCACTTAATTTATGCAAAAGCTTGATAAATAAAATTGAACAAAGGTTAAGGTTAGTAGGTAGGTTTAGTGTTACGGTTGGGAGGTAGTTAGTAGGTAAGTTTAGTGTTATGGTTGGGAGGTAGTGTTACTGTTAGGGTTAGTAGGTAAGTTTAGTGTTATGGTTGGGAGGTAGTGTTACTGTTAGGGTTGGGAGGTAGGGTTAGGGTTGGGGTTGGGGTTGCTATTTTTAGGGTTAGGGTCATAATGTGAAATCCAGTACAGAATATTTCCAAACTGGTTTTCTTTGTGTATTTTTCTCCACATAGTAAGATATAAATAATTGGTCGGAGGTACCATGCACGCTACAAAATTTCACCTTCGCATGGGCCCAAGAACCTTCCACTTGGTTTGTGTGGATTGTTGGATCATTTGGATCCACAAAATGCAGGGAATCATTCACTGTAAATTTCCTGTCTCTATATGGCTGCTAGTTCGGAACACAACTCAGGTGTTTCTGCTATCAGCGATAGCGGAAACACCCGAATTGTGTTTCTGAGTTATTGTGTTCCGAAGAGGCAGCCATATGGAGACGGGAAAGGTCATGATTGCCCAAAATGGCTGCTAATATGTACTGCATTCTTAGAGTTTAGGAAGTGCCAGTGACCAAGTTTGGAAATGGAATCCGAGTTCAAACCCCAACTGAGACTGGCTTGTCGCCTCTAAGTCTATTTCACATATTTCAAACCTCAAAGAGCCGAGACACAGAAAGTTGTGATATATGAAGCCGGGGCAGGGACAGTTGTTGCTGTAGACAGTGCAAGGGCACTACTTTTTTTCTTAGAGTTTAGCTTACATTTCTTCAACAGGTATTGGGTTATTGAACACTAACTTAATCAGATAAGTGTCCTCATCTTGATTGTTATAGTCACGTTTCGTCTGTTGTACCCTCCAGTCTTCTTCAGGTAACTGTCATAGTCAGGGTGAGAGTGGGTGTCGAGGCAGCCTTCAGAGATGACAGCTCAGTCTGTATCTGTGAGACACTGTTTTGTCTCTGCTCTGTCAGTCTTATTTATAGTGTGGTTGTTTATTTCTTCAACAGGTATTGGGTTATTGAACACTGACTTACTTACGCTCATCTTGGGATTGAACTCACAAATGCCAGACAGGTCACTAGATATGCTTAACCAATGCTTTTATCCACTCCGCCATGTCTCCTGGTAAATTATGGCAAAAAGGTATTAGGTTGACCAAAAAGTTTGACATTAGGAGCATTTAGTTTTAGGTAACTCCATTCAAAAAGACCACTTTTGATTGTTTTGTGGCAGCTTAAAAACAAAATTGTTGAAATTGGCACATTTTAATTTGATTCTTTTTTGATTGATTAACATTGAAGAAAATAAGCAACATTTTCAGCAAATTGGGCCTTTTTGTATTTTAAGAAAGGTAAAAATGCAATTCAAATGCAAAAAAAAAAAATTGGTGGAGTTTATGGAGAAGATACTGTGATAACTGAACGTGTCAAAAGTGGTTTGCAAAGTTTTGTGCTGGTGATTTCTTGTTGAATGATGGTTCACACTCAGGTAGACCAGTTGAAATTGATAGCGATCAAGACACAGAGGCCTGGGAGGTGGACATTTGGTAGAATTTTAACTAGAATCAAAGCCTGAATTAGCAAAAAAGAAACCAGGTCAAACGGTCAATTTCTTGCTGAATGTCGCAAATTCTCCGATTTTCTTTGTTAGTTTATAAATTGTTCCTGATTTTCTAGTATGTTATGTTGTTTCATTTGATGAGGGCTTTTAAATGCTTTTTTTTTTTTTCAAAATTTGGCATTTCTTGGTAAAAAAAATGCTTGTGTGAATAGAATTTACAACAGAGGAGGATATAAAGCCCCAGCCATAATCCTTTACTGTATTTTCTCAGTGTTAATAACAAATGGTCTATGTACAGAGTTATGGCCCTTATGTAGGGGGCGCTCCCTAATTCTGATGAGGACGGAGCGGCCATTTTTATGTTTACCAGTGGAACAATCAGGTTGTACAGAAAATCAGTTCATAATAAACTGTTGTCTTACTATCGTATGTCAGTGTGTGACTTATTATTTAACACTCAGTATTTAGATTGATTAGAGGACCTAAAATCCTCAGAATTTGGTTAATTTTTGACTAATTGCCTGTGTTTGACCCTAAAAATCTGGCAAAACCTCAAGTGTATCACATATAAAACCTATGTTTCTGAAAGTACACTTTATAAGCTTTCAGATAAGGCAGGCGAGAAAAGAATTGCTGGTGCACCTTTCCTTTGAATCCAGTTTTAGTTTTTAGGCTCAGATTTTTAAAAAATATCTGAAATTAGCGACTACGGTTTATGAGCAGGTCACTTTTTACTCTCAATATAACCTGTTTATGCACTTAAGTGGCTGCTGTTGGTGTCTTTATGCAAGAACACTATCTATTCAGTTAGAAAAGCACAACATATTCATGCCAGATAGTCACAAGAGATTTTTCAAACGCTAGGTTTCCAGTAAAATGCCAGAAAATCCTTGAATTTTGGCTACTTTTTCATAAATGAAAGCCATTTGGTAATAACTTGAGGAATATAAGTTATAAAAGAGGGGTTGATACCTCATTGGAAGCGTATGAACAGCACGGACATGACAAAATGAATAAATTCTAAATTTTGTAACTTTTTAGGTGTCTAGGACCAAATTACCTTATTTGCGCATTTTTGGCCAAAACTTAAGCATATGGAAGCACGGATATGACAAAATGAATAAATTCTAAGTTTTAGGGGTCTGGAACCAAATTTTCCTAACAAGGGTTCTCAGCACCCAAGGGAAAAGATAATTTTGGCAGGGAGTTCTTTACTATGGAGAACCAAAGGATTGATTTGAATCGACAAAAAGCACCAACTTAGGTTTTTTTTTTGTTTAAGATGCTTTTTTTAAAAAAAATTTCCAATTTGTGAGTGACTTCCAGATTTGAAAAATTGACAAAAAATATCTAAATTGGCAACGCTGCCAGGAATTAGTTACCAAAAAAGGCGTTATGTTCTATCAAGATAACGCTAGTCTGCATTGTTTGGCGACCAGGCAAAAATTGTTGCAGCTTTGCGGGGGAGTTTCCACTCCAGCAGATATTGCACCAATGGATTACCAATTATTTCGGTCAATTCATTGGTAGACTACAAATGGCACCTGGAGCTGTTCTTTGCTGAGAAAGATAAAAAGTTCCGAGAGATGGGATCATAAAGTTTGCTGAAAGATGGCAGAAGATAGTGGAACAATATGAGAAACAGGTCTGGTTAGTCGCTCAATAGAAACCGTCACATGACCAACGTCTTTTGGCAGCATGCCGTGTTGGGGGCGATCAATTAAAAAAATTGGAAACCGGGTGATCAATGAATAAGTTACTTCTCTCACCTTTTTGTTGATCACTAAAAAAAGTCTTAATTTTCAAAAAGCAAATGTGAATGCTAATGGACACAAACTAAGGAATCAATTTAGCATAAACTTACGTTGCAAATTGAACCCACCACTTAAACTCACCAATTTAAAAAAAACGTTTTTTCTAGACATTTGAAAAAGGGGTGATCAGTGAATAAGTTACATCTCTCACCTTTTGTCGAGAGGTCATCACTAAAAGATTCTGAATTTTCAAAAAGCAAGCATGAATGCTGCCAGGACCAATTTAGCATGAACTTACATTGCTATTTGAACAACCCCCCCCCCAAATAAAATATTCCAGAGGAATTTTCCAAAAATCCCCAAAACATTTTTTCTAGACCTAATAAGGAGTTTAAATTTTCAGCCCTCTAGCTCCATTGGTGCGGCCTGTACACTAGATACATACAATGCCAGCCAGACCAACTTAAAAACTGAATAAACCTATGTTGACAGTTTTGGTTGGTGGTTTCTAATATGTTATTTATTGAACAAGTTAATGTTGAAAAAAAAATGTTTTATATTTTTACTTGGTTAACCAACCAACCAAAGTTTTTGACCAACTTACCACATCATTTATTTTTATTATATTGTTTAACTTAATTGTTTATTTATTAATCCCCGCTACCCACAACACTGGTTTATTGCTGGGTTTAGGTTATTCATGTGTTCAGGCATTTATATGCATCTGTCTATGTACCGGACTTCGTCCAGCCTTAACTGTTCATAGTAGAAACTTGAAATTGTGCATACATACTCCCCTCAATGAGTAGGGAAAATGTTTGTTTGTTTTGATTTCTTTTAAATAGGTTTTTAGAGGTGGTTCAATATGCAATGTATGTTTATGCTAAATTGGTCACTAGTTTGTGCCTGCTTGCTTTTTTGAAAATTCAGAACTTTTTTTAGCATAAACTTACATTGCTACTTGAACAACCCCCCCAAAAAACTATTTGGGAAGAATTTTCCAAAAACATAAACGTTTTTTCTAGACTTAATAAGGAGTAAATGTTTAAATTTTCAGCCATCTAGCTCCATTAGTGCGGCCTGTACTCTAGCTACATACAACGCCAGCCAGACCAACTTAAAAATCGAATAAACCTATTATAATAATAATAATAATAATAATAGAATAAACTCCAACAAAAGGCAAGAGAAGTAACTTACTTCATTGAACACCCCCTTTTCCAACTTTTTAATTGACCACCCCCAACACAGCCTATATGAGTGGCGTTGATTCATAATTTACCTCGGAATGCTAGTTTTTATTATTATTTTCCTTTATTTATAATTTCATTTTATTATTATTTTTATATTTGTGTGTGAAAACTACATTATTGAATATTGCCTGTCTGATGAGCTTCTTTATCATTGTGGTATAGTTATTTACTAAGCTTAGCGAAGATTTACTTTCACTACATAGTGAATATGGCCCAGGAACTTGTTAATTGTTGCACTATGGTGGATAACCAAAGTGTGTGTATCTCTCTCATATATCTACTATCTATCTATTTATATCAGTGGTTCCCAACCTTTTTGAATCATTCCCCGTTTGTCAATAAGATTACTAGTATCCCTCCTTCCATTTATTAAGTTGCAACAAAAAATAATTTCAAATAATAACTTTATTTTACGTATAATCAGACAGCTTCATACTAAGAATTAGTTTAATATGAATATGTTGTTATCCAAAGATGAATACAAGACTACGAAAAAATATTTTTGGCAAAAGTTTCAATGCTGTCGAGTTTAGAGAACAATACCTGATAATATCTGTTTTGATTGTGTAATGTTCCACTAGAACAGTGGTTCCCAACCTTTTCGAGTCATTCCCCACTTCTATTAATAAGATTACTAGTATTTCCCTGACTTCCATTCCAAGTTGCAACAAAGCATAATTTCAAATAATAACTTTATTTTACGTATAATTAGACAGCTTCATACTAAGAATTAGTTTAATTTTATAATTGTACAGCTGCTGCTGTGTATTTGTTACTCAAAGAAAGCAAGCGAAAATAATTAGAACACATCATTTGAAATTCCAATTCATTACAAAAAGAATAAGAATTCTGATATCGTAACTGATATACGCATCAATGTGATCTCTGTTCTTGTTTTTTTTGCTACTAGTTCTTCGATTTGTGGGTCTATTAGTGAATTAAAATCATTCTCAACTTGTAGCTTATTTCGAGCCTTCAACTTGATAGAAACGCAGAAAAGCCTATCTCTAGACTGGACTTTTATTTTTACATAATAGCCTTATTCCTCCCTTGGACTAACCCCCACCCCCCGTTGGGAACCAATATCCTAGAGGTTGACAAAAATAAATCAAGATAATATTACAACTTTCACCTTGTCTACCATCTGTTACCTGG
>VCCN01004227.1:996562-1009943 GCA_006491835.1 Architeuthis dux | reverse complement strand
CAGTGATCACTAAAAAGAAGTCTGAATTTTCAAAAAACAAGCTGGATACTGCTGGACACAAACTAAGGCAGTGGTTCCCACCCTTTTCTAATCATTCCCCACTTTTGTCAATAAGATTACTAGTATTCCCCCCTTCCATTTATTAAGTTGCAACAAATAATAATTTAAAATAATAACTTTATTTTATGTATAATTAGACAGCTTCATACTAAGAATTAGTTTAATATAATTGTACAGCTCCTGCTGTGGATTTGTTACTCAAAGAAACGAAGATAAAATAATTAGGAATACATCATTTGAAATTCTAATTTATTACAAAAAGAATAAGAATTCTGCTTTTTGGGTCCTTCAGCACCTTTGTCAATAAGATTACTAGTATCACCCCCCTTTCATTTATTAAGTTGCAACAAAGAATAATTTCAAATAATTATTTTATTTTGCATATAATTAGACAGCTTTATAATAAGAATTAGTTTAATTTTATAATTGTATAACTTCTGCTGTGTGTTTGTTTCTCTAAGAACATAAGCAAAAATAATTAAGAACACATCATAATTTTCAATTTATTAAAAAAAATAAGAATTTTGTTATCGTAACTGATATACACATCAATGTGATCTCTGTTCTTGTTTTTTGCTACTATTTCTTCGATTTGTGGGTCTATTAGTGAGCGAGCTCATCTTAAATCATTCTCAACTTGTAGCTTATTTCGAGCCTTTGATTTGATAGATAGAAATGCAGAAAAGCCTATCTCTAGACTGGACTTTTATTTTTACCTAATAGCATTATTTCTCGCCTTGGACTACCCAAATCCCCCCCCCCTGGGGGGAAATTTCCCCCTGGTTGGGAACCATGATCAATTTGGCATAAACTTACATTGCAAATTGAACCTCCCACTAAAAACCTATTTAGGGGGAGAATTTTCAAAAAACAAAAATTTAAATATTCTGATGATACAAATTTGGTACATTTCCATTTATTTCTGAAGATATTGTACAGTTTATACAAAAACATCCAAGGGTGCCATTAATGGTTACCGCAACTGTACAAGTTGAGTGTTTTTGTATATTTATATTGCCTACCTACATAAGTATACTTGCCCACACGCATACACACCTTCTGTTAAGCTCATTTACATTCTTTTGTTTAGAATTACTTACTAAGTAGGTCAGACAGCTTTGCAGAGGTCTTTGTATTGTGATATTAGCAGATTATATACCGTTTGAACGGTTAATATATTATGTACGTCTTGATATGTAAGTAGCAAAAGATTTATCTAACATACAAATTGGTTATGAATGATTTTGCTGATGAGGTTTATATATCTATACATCTTTCAAGTATTCAAACATATTGTGTTATGGTAAACATTGAATTTGGTTAATATGCTTTTGCTTTTACCATATCAGCATAAATACAAACTATCTTTTTGAAAGTTTGTTTTGCAGCACGCCGTTAT
This sequence comes from Architeuthis dux, assembly GCA_006491835.1. Lineage (NCBI taxonomy): Eukaryota > Metazoa > Mollusca > Cephalopoda > Oegopsida > Architeuthidae > Architeuthis > Architeuthis dux. The sequence continues at coordinate 1,008,484 of VCCN01004227.1, read as the reverse complement.
AGAGACCCTCTTCCTCTCTCTCCTACACCCTAGTTTCCTCTACCTGTCACCACTCAGCCTAACATACCATCATCACCATTTTTGTGGTCTGGGAGCACTCAAATATTTTAATGGTAATTGCTTCTTCAGTTTACGCCATTTTGGCCATTTCGGCTTACCGAAGGTTTTTATAGAGCAGCTTTAACTTTGGAAAGCAAGGAAAACCTGTACTTGCTAAGCTTAGTCGTGGACGAGGCCACAATGATTATATATATAGTGACAAAGCAAATATTAAAAGCATAGAGAGAAAAAGGTTGATTGATTGATTGTTTTGTTTAACGGCACATCGACCCTTGGCGGGTCATTTAGTGCTGAATTCAGTAGGGGGGTCCCATGTCTCCATGACTAGAGACTTGAGGGGGGAGAATCCCAAATCACTGTCACTGAGACAAATGCCATGAGGACCAGGATAAACGGGGTGGGGAGATCCCAAAAGCTTCTCGGAACGAATCCTGAGCATGCTAATGGTGATCGCCTCCCAACCAGCTGGCCAAGATATCCTGTGCAACTTCTCCCAGGACGATACCCGAGCATGCCACAAGGAACTCCGAAGGGCCGTGGTTCTCTGAACTTCGAGGCCATGGCAGTTTTGGAGAACATATACTACACTTTGATCTTAGCCAAAAGGCTGCGAAGCAATCCAGAAAAAGGTTGAGAAACCCTGATTTAGACATTGAATCCAGACATGCTTTTCTTTTGTACGTAAATAAGAAAAGTTAATTAAAAAAAGATTCCATGTCTAATGACTTTAACAAAACATGTATTAACAAAGGATGGCTGGCTAAATAGATTACACACATACATACATACATACATATATATATATATATTTGTTTTTTTTTTCCCAGTATCTTGGTACTATTGCTTTCCTGAGAGTTAGCTTCTCCAGGTTATAAAGCTTAGGAATTGTTTCAAAATCCGACCAGAACAATTAATACTATTCAGCTAGACAGAATGAAACTGTACACCCCCGCCACCACTAGTTGGTCAAAGGTAGTGAGGAGTGAAAAGGGTACCCCCCAAAAAGATTCCAGCAGCGGTATTTACATATATAGTGACAAAGTAAATATTAAAAGCATATATAGAAATTCATCGGAAATTATTTTACTATAGAAATGCATTGCAAATTATTTTGATAAAAGTTCTTTATGTAACAATATCATGAGTAGGATTTATGGAACAATGTAGCATAGCCACATGTGCAGTGTGCATATGTGCAGGCTCGAGTGAAAAGTTTGTTGTTTTTTGAACGGCCAGCAGAGAACTGAGAACAGCATAAATAATTGTGCAACACAATATCCGAAAATGGTTGAGTTGGGAAACACGAAAAGTCAAAGGAGAAAAAGAAGAGAAAGGATCCAGAAAAGGAATGATGCATACCTCTTTAGTGCTGGGGGCTTCATAGTTGTGCTGTAGAGAGAATGTCATCTTGCATGCATATGCCCTTGTGAATAATTCAATCGGAGACAAACATTTTGGTGGAAAAAGAATTATCTTTATTTACTTATTTACTCTTCCCTTTCGCTATCCTCTGCAGTCTAAGTGTCTCTCTGTCTTTCCTTCTTCCATTTAGTTACAGTCCATTTAATCTCAACTGAAGCATGTTTGGCTGACAGGACGAAGATATGTCTTCTGGCTAAGGCGTTTATTATCCAACTCCCTAAATATATCCTGGGTGACTTTCTAATTTTGAGCAAAACATTTATGTGCTCTCCTTCTAATAATAAATCTACTCTGTATTCCTTCTCCTTCTCTCTCCTCTACTTAGTTACAGGTCATTTAACACCTGCTCATGCAAAGCCAGTTTTGTGACCGCAGTTGCTTCTTCAAATCTATTTCTCCAACTACCTAAAACTTAGACTCTTAGAAAAACTCATTAGCCAACAAAAATGTTTTTTAATTTGCCACACAATATCATGTGAGACTCTTCTGCCGGTGTCTTTTCCCAGGCTAGAATATCAGATGGCATTTAGGGCTCTCAGTACCCAAACCAACAATGATAAAAGGCCCTCGACTACTCAGCAGGGGTTTGATTTTAGCTAACCAAAAGCAGATTTTCTGTCTCTCGTACAAGTGGTTCTGTGATAACACACAAATTAAATTCCGAAATGACCTCAACTAAATTGAGTAAACATTGTATTATTAAAATTCTTAAAAAAAAACATCTTTCTAAAGCAGGAGATTTTTTACACATATAGTTTTCCGTAGTAGAAATCGCCAATGGTTGAAATCACTGAAAATGTTCCGTTCTCCTGTTTCGAAGGATGGCCCCATTAGAGAGATCGGAGAAGAATAGAGAGTAGGTTTAAAGGTTAATTCTGATCTTCTGCCAACCATCAAGTTCTCGTAACTCAGTTGGTGAGAGCAGCTGGTATGTCAACCAGGCATCTTTGAGGCAAAAGGGAAGTTTCACCAAGAGCTTATCCCTTATTTTCGATCAACACAGTTTACTCTGCCATAGACCTAAGTAAAGTTTCAATAAAAAGCAATTAATAAAATGAAGAAGAAAGTAAATACTAGTCAAAAACTAATGATATTGGTTGACAATACCTTCATATATCGAAAAATAAAGATAATATTACTGCTACTGATACTACTAGTATAAAACAATAACAAATATCACGCCGAGAAAGATCGTGGAAGAATAGAGGGTAGGTTTAAAGGTTAGATTTGATCTTATGCCCAACTGTACAGTTCTTGTAAATCAGTTGGTGATATTATCTTATGTAATTGAAGATGGGTACGGATTAAGAATATGTATGTGAAGAAGACAGACATATGTTGATAGAACAAGATATGTTTTTAATACTACATTATTTTTAGCAGCAGCCAGTGACGTCACAGCAATAATAAATAATTGGCTTTGGATCTGGTATTACTACATTCAGTAGTAAATGTATATATAACATCTTCCCTTTTTTCAATTGATGTGATTTTCCAGTGGATTATGGGTTTTGAAGATGGGTACAGATTTATGTATGTATTTATGTAAAGAAGACGGACATGTGTTGATAGAAGGCTATATAGATATGTTTTGCTACTATATTAGTAGCAGTAGCCAGTTATGTCACAGCAAGGGGATGTAATTGGCTTTGGATCTGGTATTACTACATTCAGTAATAATTGTATATATAACAGTTGAGAGCAGCTGATATGGTTAACCTGGCATCTTTGAGGCAAAAGGGACTTGAGTTTGAGTTTCACCAAGAGCTTATCCCTTATTTCTGATCAACACTGTATACTCTCTGCTGTAGATTAATGACCTGAGTAAAGTTTCAATAAAAAGCAATTAATAAAATGAAGATGAAAGCAAATACTAGTCAAAAACTAATGATAATGGTTGACAATGTTTCATTTAATGAAAAATAAAATAAAGATAATATTGCTACTACTGATACTACTGTCTGCTCGGATTGTGTAATGGTTAGCACGTCTGCCTCACACGCATCTATTGACTTTTTTATATATATATATATATATATATATATATATGCAAAATTTACTATCATAGTAAAAAAACGTATCTAACAATACCACATCTACATTAGAAATTCATGAAGATAATTGGATGTGGCGTCTAAAAACCCTGTCCCTGGATGGGCTTAATATTAAACTGAATCATCCAAAGAATTTAGTTTTCTTGTAGCTCAGTTGGTAAGAGCAGCTGGTACGGTTAACCAGGCTTCCCTGAGGCACAAAGGACATCTGTTCGGGTCTCGCCGAAACCGTATCCTGTTTACTCACTGTCGTAGTTTGACAACTGGATATGAAAATCGCCGGTCCTTGTGACTCGTTTCGGACCGAGATTTCGATTATTCCAAAAGGACGCTTTTTTTTTTTTTTTTTTTTTTTTTTTTTTAACTAGGTATTAAAAAAAACTTTATGTCTCCAAAACAACTCAAAAGTGCCAAAATGATTGTTTCGCTTTGATTTGTTTTTCAAATTATTGAGCATGACGACGTAATAACTGATGTCACCGGTGTCTGGAAAAAAGCGTCCTTCTGGAATGAGATAAATCTCGGTCATAATGAGTCACATGCACCAAATTGGCAAACCACTAAAGTTCGGCTTTACCGAAGTGTTCATAACCCAAGAATGCGACCTCTTGTTGTGCCTGTTGTTTGCACGCTGGCTCTCAATGCGTAATAACAGAAGTTTGTACTCCATTAGGTACATGCGCGACGTTCACATTCCACAAATTTTAGGTTATCACCTTGTTGAATGGGTACACTTCACCGAAGAATCTGTAATTATGCACGCTTGATGAATGATGGTGGTAGGCTTTGCATGAATGAAAATCACCATGGTAACATAAGTGATTTGGCATCTGAGAATCAAAGGAAACGGACATAATTTCTGAAGCTTACTTATATAAATATACTTCTATCTTTCCAGATCCCAAGGATTGTGACAGTTATGATGCGATAAAAACATTGTATCATTTGATTGACGATGATCGAAAAGGAATTGTTGATCAAACGGTTTCGTGCAGACGTAATCAAAATTTGTCTATTTGTTTTTTTTATTTGTTATTTATTTGGAATTGAGTGCGTCAAAGAACACTGGTGTCATTTTGAAAACTCTAACAAAACCACTTTTTTTTTTCTTTTTTTTTAATTGAATTAATCAAAAAGCTTATGTACAGTGAAGAAATCCAGGACTGTACCGAGGATGTTCCAAATCATCAAGGAGTCCAAGACTGAGCTGCTAGACTAAGGTCACTCCAATCTTGCCAATAAGTTTTGGGCCAGTGTAGCAGATTAAGGCCCATCACTCCACATGTCTTACACTTACAACAACAGACCTTGGGAAAGGTCTATGTCCAAAAAACAGACTTTAAAGGCTTATGATGATGATGATGAACATTAATGCATAAAAGTGGAATTTGATGATGTAACAACTGAATTTTGCTGTTTTTGTTCTTAATATTAGTTTGAACAAATTTCAGCACTCAATCTGTATGTTGTGCATTGAAAATAAGAAAGAAATGTATTGTCAATGGTCAGGAATTGAAATAAGCATTATAGACAGAATGGGCATATGTATAATGTAAATGCACTGTTAATGATTTAATATGGAAATGCATTGAAAATCAGGAAGAATGACATAGCGAAACGCCAAAAAATGTCAATAAGCTGGCTGTGCGACCAGGGCTACATCACAGTATCTGAAACCAGAGTGAGTAGCCCAGATCGTATATAGGCTGCTTTTATGAAAAAGCCTAGAGGAAATGACATCACCAGATTTGAAAACTTTCGGCACCAGTTTTCGTCAACAGATTTTTTTTTTTTTGAAAGACTGACCATAACAGGGCTGCCAATGAGATTTTAAGGGAACCCCTAGATTAAGCTCACAAAAAACCCGAGACTCAAATGAAAGAACCCAGATTGTAAGAATATCAAGTTTAAATATAAATGTATATTACTTTTATACGTAGATCACAATAATTATTCCTCCTCCTCCTTCAATTCCTCTTGAAAGAATAAACGATTCATTATTAATGAGACAAAGGTTTTGACGATAAAAATTAACTTTTATACGAGTTTGGCGGGTTTTTTTTTCATCAGGTGTCGATTTCCAGCCAACATTTTTTTTCATTGCGTAGTTGTAGCCAGTACAGTGGTTCCCAACCTTTTCGAGTCATTCCCCACTGAGATTACTAGTATCCACCCCCCCATTCAATTTATTAAGTTGCAACAAAAAATAATTTCAAATAATAACTTTATTTTATATATAATTACACAGCTTCATACTAAGAATTAGTTTAATTTTGTATTTGTTACTCAAAGAAAGCAAACGAAAATAATTAGAACACATCATTTGAAATTCTAATTTATTACAAAAATAATAAGAATTATGCTATTGTAACTGATGTACACATCAATGTGATCTCGGTTCTTGTTTTGTTGCTACTAGTTCTTCGATTTGTGGGTCTATTAGTGAGAGAGCAAATAATAAATCATTCTTATTTCGAGCTTTCGACTTGATAGATAGAAGTGCAGAAAATCCTATCTCTAGACTGGACTTTTATTTTTACCTTATTCCCCACTTGGACTACCCAAATCCTCCATTTGGGGGAATTTCCCCCTGGTTGGGAACCACTGAAGTAGTACTACAACAGTACACATATCATATGAGATTCGAACACGTTTAATTGATGACTGTTCTATCAACTGTTTATTTGAAGATAGTTAACATTTTTAAAGGTTATTTTAAACACATTTAATTATGTGAATTATTTTTAAGAATTTATTTATTCGAGGTATGAAAAACCCCAGATTTTCGAAATATAAACCCAGAACACCAAATAGTTGGTGAAGACCACAGATCTGGTAGGAAAAACCCAGCATTGGCAGCCCTGGATCGTAGTAATTTGGGGGGTTACTAATATATAATATATATAGTAGAAAAATATTTTATTGGTTCATAACAACCTGTACAGTTGGTTTCACGAGAAATCGATCATCAAATGAACAGCTATTAGTGTTTAGTTAATTTCTTATATAGATTCATTATTAATGGTGAAATTCGTTTGTGTCTGTAATTGGCTGCTTAGGATTATCCAATGTATGCCTAGTTCTTTTTGATGCTTTTTTAATGAATCTATATAAGAAATTAGCTAAACACTAATAGCTGTTCATGTGATGATCGATTTCTTGTGAAACCAACTGTACAGGTTATGAACCAATAAAATATTTTTCTACTATATTTGCTCTACTAACGTATTGAGCCTTCTTCGGTTGGAAACAGAGGTCTATTAATATACTTATGCAGATTTGTGACACATACTTATAACCACTTACTATATAATATATATATATACTATAAAGACGACAAATGTTTGTTTTGTTTTGTTTTTGTTTCTGTTTCTGTTTCTGTTTCTAACTAATAAACTAACTTTGTTTTATAGACTCCTAAACAGTTGCACCCTACGGGCTGCAAATTTGGGTACATGGGTAACTTGACACCAGGATGAACATATGATAGGTGACACTGACCTAGTGACCCCTAAAGGTCAATTTTGGCATTTTCAAATCTCTGTACGATGGCTGCACCCTACGGGCTGCAACAAGGGTAACTTGGCACCAGGATTAACATAGGAGAGGTGGGGCTGACCTCTGAGGTCTCTACAAGTCAATTTAGGCTCAAAACTACTTTTTCCGGCCTAATTTGTTAGTTTCTATTTAAACATTCATTTATTTCTAAAAATCATTGGAAGCAATAAAGGTCCAGTGGTTAGATTCATGTAAAAGGAAGTTGGTCGACAGAGTTCAAACTCCGATGGAGATAATTGAAAACTTTTTTCTTTTAATTGTATGTGCTTTAAGTTTTAGGTGGGGTTCTGTAACTATAATGCTGAACCCTTACTTTCAGTTATTAGGAAATCTGCGGATGTGAATTTCTTTCTTTCAGTGCTTATACCAGTTTGGCAGTATTTTTTAAGGAATCTTTTTGAAAGGAATTGTGATACAGTTGAAAGATAATTACTCTTCTTAGAATACATCAGTATTTGTTTTGTTAATTCAATTGAAGCATTTTGGATTCTAAATTATTCAAAGCTATTAAATATAGGTATAATTGATAACTTAATTATATTTTTCAATCTTATTAGTTTAAGGTATATTTTAAAGTTCATTTAATAAGAATACGTTAAGAAGTTATTTTCTTATAAGTCTAGAACAACCATGGGCAAACTGCAACCCTTTTGACTTTCTGACTGGCACTCTTAATTCCATGAGGGAAATAACATTTTATTAAAATTTCATCTAAGAAAAAGGTCATCTTTTTTTTTTTAAGAAATGAGAAAATTCCAGGAGAAGTGGACAAATAATTACTTCTTTGTTGAAGTAAAAAATATGGTTTGCTAATCTAAGTTTAAATTTTGTCTTGGAAATACTAATATAGTATTTGAAGTGTACATAGTTTTCAGCTGTGGAAATTTCAGCTTTATATACAATGTTCGATTTTAGACATTTGTCCTGTAGTTGACAGTTGTTTGTTTTTTTGCAGTTACATTCAATAACAGAATTTGAATGTTACATTTTCTGTTAGGTCTCTAATCATTTTGTTATGTTTCTTTATGATTTTTTAAGGTCTCTGATCATTTTGTTATGTTTCTTTATGATTTTTTTAAGGTCTCTAATCATTTTGATGTGTTTCTTTATGATTTCTTAATGTCGCTAATCATTTTATGTTTCTTTATGATTTTTTTCAAGGTTGTTCCAAGTTTTTATATATATCACTTGTGAGTGGATGCACATACAGTGTCGCCTATAAATGAGTACACCTCTACCACTTTTTAATAGAAAATTAATTTTCTCCAAAACCAAACATAGGATTTTATTATTTCTAATGGAACATTACACAATCAAAACAGATATTATCAGGTATTATTCATGACCAAACTCTACAATATTGAAAAAAATATGAATATGTTACAATACAAAAACGAGTACACCCTATGAAAAAATATTTTTGGCAAGTTTCAATGCTGTAGAGTTTATTCATAAATAATACCTGATAATGTTCTGATTGTGTAATGTTCCACTAGAAATAATAAAATCCTGCTATTTTTGGTTTATAAGAAAATTAAGTGCATACTCATTTATGGGCGACACTGGGATATTTAAGATCTAATCATTTTGTTGTTTCCAAGCATGTACGCATTTTTCTTGTTGTCTTTTGTTAACTGTCTTCTCATTATTAATCACTGACACCCACAACACTGGTTTATTGCTGGGTTTAGATTATTCATGTGTTCTGACATTTATATATATGTATCTATATATCAATCTGGACTTTGCCCAGCCCTAACCGTTCATAGTAGAAACTTGAAATTTTGCACGTACACTCCCCTTAAGGAGTATGGGAAAACTTTTTTTTTATTTTTGAAAATTCCCCTCTTAATTGGTTTTTAGAGGTGGGTTCAATATGCAATGTAAGTTTATGCTAAATTGGTCGCTTGTTTGTGCCCGCTTGATTTTTTTTTTTTTTTTTTTTTTTTTTTTTTAAATTCGGACCATTTTTAATGGAAGAGAAGTAACATATTCATTGATCAGCACTTTTCCAACTTTTTAATTGATCACCCCCAACACAGCATATATGGGTGGCAGTGATTCATAATTTCCCTTGGAATGCTAGTTAATATCCATTTTTATGTGCATTAAATGCATGTTACTTATATAAATATATATACTTTTATCTTTCCAGATCCAAAGGATTGTGATAGTTGGGATGCGATAAAAACCCTGCATCATTTGATTGACGATGACCGGAATGGAAATGTGGATCAAACAGAAAGTGATGAGGTAGGTTTTTATTTCTTTGATTCATACATAGAATGTTATGGTGTACAGTAGGATAAAGGTTATCCGACATAATGATGCTAGGAAAAGACAAAATAATTTGCAAGAAATTATTTAATACCTAAACGGCTGTATTTACAGTCGAAACATTAACATGTTTCGACTGTAAATACAGCCGTTTTCAAAAGGAAAGTTTTAGAAAAGATGTCTGCATTCACTGAGGTGTACTATTTGAGCTGAGTGTAGTGTGTATGGTATCTGATCTGGTAACAGATAAAAATCTTAGCCAACTTACGTACACACAGACACACACTTACACAATACAAATAGGCTCACCATCAAACAGATATATACATTACACTCAGCTCAAATAGTACACCTCAGTAAATGCAGACACATCTTTTCTCCATTTTCCTTTTGAAAACTGCTGTATTTACAGTCAAAACATGTTAAGGTATTAAATAATTTCTTGCAAATATTCCACAGTGGCAGTGCTGGGATTGTTAAATTTGCTCCCCTCACAAAAGTAAACGGTTTAAATGGTAGATTAAATTGCACCCCCGAGCTCCGTTACCCCCACACCCCTGCAATTGCAGGGTTTCTCTGTTCCCACGTGCCGCCTCTGATATCATATCAGTGATGGCAAACCTATGACATGTGTGTCAGCAGAGATACGCCAGACACGCGATAGACTTTGGGAAAAAAACAAACTTTTAATTTCATTTTATTATCCTAATTTCATAAGTATATTTTGAAATTTCAGGTTATATTTTATTAAACCCTAGTTGTATAAATATATTAGGAAAATAGGCGGCTTATCCAGTGTTGCCAGATTAGTTTTCTCAGAATTTGACACGAGTGTTCCAAAAACGGACAAATATGGTCAACCCTGCTCCAGAAAATTGCACTTTCTGTACGAACCTCAACCAGAATCTGAATAATTACATTTTTTTCAGAGTGATTATCGCCTAGGCCAGTAATGGTGAACCTGTGTCACGCCACAGGTTTTTAAGTGTAACTTGATGGACTTCATTTTATTATCTTAGTTTCAACTTATATTTTATTAAACTCCAAGTTGCATAAATAGATTAGAAAAATAGGCCGCTTTTCCAGGGTTGCCAGATTAGTTTTCTCAAAATTGGACATGAGTGTTCCAAAAACGGCCAAATACAGTCAACCCTGATCCAAATCTGAAAATTTGATGGCTAAAAACAGCTAATAGTGGCTAAAAGTAGATTATTATTACAATAATGAAAATAAATAGCTAAAAGTGGCTAGAACTGATATCCAATATCTAAAAATAAGTTCTTATATCTAAACACAACAAAGGTCAGCAGCTTATCTATAAGCATTTAGCTAAAAAATTAATTTAATGAAAAAAAAATGGTTTTAATTTCATTTAATTATCCTAGTTTTATAAGTATATTTTGAGATTTCAAGTTATATTTTATTAAACTCCTAGTTTTATAAATATATTAGAAAAATAAGCTGTTTATCTATAAGCATTTACCTAAAACTAAAGTACATATAAGTAACACTCTGATGACAGGATTATTCAAAAAATTAAAATTTCGACACACTGTGCTAAAAGGGTTCTCCATCCCTGCCCTAAGCTATATAAAGAATTAAAAAAATGTATCTTTATCCCAAGGGTTAATAATGAAATGGTATACTAAATTTAATATTCAAGCCTGGAAATATTTAAAAGTAAACTTGATATATCTGGGAAATTATGGTACTCGATTTACTCAGCTTTTTATTACAGCTATTTTGTCTCAACCCTCATTTAAAAATTATTTACTTATATTGCAGCTGTCATATAAAGTGTCTTGCTGTATCCTCTTACTTAGAGTTTTTCAGTGTATGCATTATAGATTTTCAGTGTATGCATCATGAAGAGGTTTTCTGTGTATGCATCATGAAGAGATTTTCAGTGTATGCATCATGAAGAGGTTTTCAGTGTATGCATCATGAAGAGGTTTTCAGTGTATGCATCATGAAGAGGTTTTCAGTGTATGCATCATGAAGAGGTTTTCAGTGTATGCATCATGAAGAGGTTTTCAGTGTATGCATCATGAAGAGGTTTTCAGTGTATGCATCATAAGCCTTTGCTTCAGCTGTCAGTCAAAAATTATTTTCTTACTGTCAGCCTATGAGTGCCAGATTTAGACTTGGTGAGGCCCTAAGCCTGTGATGGCGAACCCATGACACACGTGTCAGCAGTGGCATGAGATGGAACAAAAAATTAATTTAATGAAAAAAAAAACTGTTTTATTTCATTTTATTATCCTAGTTTTATAAATATATTTTGAGATTTCAAGTTATATTTTATTAAAGTCCTAGTTTTATAAATATATCAGAAAAATTGGCGGCTTATCTATAAGCGTTTATCTAAAACTAAAATACAGTAAACCCTCGCTATAACAGACTAATTGGGTGAAGAGGGTTATCGTTAAAGCCGAAAGTTCGCTATACCCTATAGTTGACCCATGTTCGGTAAATAAGTAGTAACCTCAATAGTTCACAGCATTTAACGAACATCGTTTGGTAAATAATAAGCAAGTTTGTTATGGTCCAC
>VCCN01004227.1:406341-421125 GCA_006491835.1 Architeuthis dux | reverse complement strand
ACTGCTTCGGAACCCCCCCCCACAAAGATCTTCATTCGCGAATCTAAGCCATTCATTCATTCATTCATTCATATATGTATATCTGTCAATCTTTATTATTATTGGATGAAGTATTGTAACACTTTTTATTAAATTTGAATAGTTGTTATTAGGATGAAGGTAAACACTAGTAAAATCTAATAAAAAGTGATGTATATATGATACATATATACATATTTATATATTCGGGATATATATATATATGCTATCACACATATACACTCATTCATAATTGTTCATATTAGGTTTTCACCCTAGAAAATAATATTAAAAGTGAAGGATCTACTAATGTAATTGCATTTTTTGCAGATCCAATCTAAATAGAGATATAATTCGTAATTATTGAAGGTTTATAGCTCTCAACAGCAATGGTGTCTACCCAAAAATATGAATGCTATTCAAGTATGATTTCAAATTAAGATATAATGTTGTTCAAGCTGCTGTTAACGTCAGCAAAACATTTGGAGTGAATACTGCTACAGTGAGAACCGTTCAGCGTTGGTTCAATAGATTTCGGTCTGGAAATATGGATACAAAAAACCCTCTAGGGCGGCCCAAACCTGTCCTTAATGAATTATCGACAGCTGTTGCCAACGACCCACGAACAACTTTTGGAGACTTTAGGACTTCCACAACGACCACATCAAGTCATCTCTAGGCAATACGGAAGGTTTAAAAGATGGAAGAATGGGTCCCACATGAACTACATGAAATGCTCCATGACAATGACACACCCCACACCTCTCAACTGACTGTGTCTAAGTTTAAAGAATATAGTTTCTTGTAGCCTTCTCTTTCATCAGACATGTCACCGACAGATTATCTTCTTTTCCTATCCGTAATAAAAGGTTCCATAAGGGAAGCCATAATTTGTGCGTTTTACTGAATTTGTGACTAATGCTATATTATCATTAAATGATCGTTAACAAAAAAGGTTATTGCTTCAACTGGGTCATATTTTGATTAAATATTTACCGTTTTTGTTGTTTCTATCATCCTTCATCTTACAATTCAAAAAACGACATTTCATATCTAACTGCCTAATATCAGTAAAGGATCGTTGGAAAAAGGTTATTGCTTCAAATGGGTCATATTTTGATTAAATATTTACCGTTTCTTGCTGTTTATATCATCCTTCAACTTACTATTAAAAACGAGATTTCATATGTAAAAAAAGGGTCTTGTACGTGTTGGATTGTTAGAAACGCAAACAAATAGTACATGTAAATAAAAATGTTGATCCTCAGATCGCAGTCTTTTCATTTATTTGAGCCACAAACCTGTGAATTCATTTTTTAAAAATTTCATTTTCAAATGAAAGCAGAAAACTTGACCATATAAACTGTATTTTATCAAATTTAACTACAAATGGTATAAGTTAGGTTTAGGGTTAGTGTTTAGGGTGATGGTTTGGGGTTAATGTTAAGGGTTAGTGTTTAGGTTTAATGGTAGGTTAATGTTTAGGGTTACGGTTATATGAGTCAATTACGGAACAAATGAAAGCAGCAAACTTGTCATTGTCGCGATGGGAGTTTCGCCACTGAATAAATAGTTTACGCCGTCCATATGTTTTGAATTTAACACGGAAAAAGTAACAATCGTAGATAAGGATTTGCAATTGGTTCTGGAATTAGAAGATTTATCGACAGACATATTCAAATCAGTTGATTCGATATTGTATATTTATAAACATTCATCTTTATATGTATAAACTAGAAAACATCCAGAGACGCATACCTCTGCCAAGCCCTTGTCAACAGAAATAATTGTACATGGGTTTATCCAAAGATTTAAACACTTATTCCGTAGCCTATTGACCACCCTTCCACCAAATGTCATTGTAATTCATTGAGCACTTTTGGAGATATCGTGTGGACAGACATGAACTTTTGGTGATATTATGTGGTGTGGACATATGACTACGGCGTAGGGGAGGTAATTGTGCGTGGATCCGCACGAGAATTTAATTTCGTGTGTAAAGTCATGAGCGTATACATAAAGGTATGAATATAATGGAAAAATATCTCCCAATCAAAATAATTTTCCTGGATTCGCCACAAAATTTCACCAATTTTCTTTACCCCATTGCCCAATCTTCTACAAAATTTCATTGAAATTTATTGAGTACGTTTGGAGATATCGTGTGGACAGACAGACAGACATGACCGAATAGATATACCTCTCCAACTTCGTTGGCAAAAGTAATACAAACATATTTTCTATAGTTTTGAGAAGGGTCATTAATGTTCAAGTGGTTCATTGTTGAGAAGTGGAAGTCACAAATGCGGATTTCAACCCGATGTGGCTTCTACTTCTCAACAAATCTAAACCCGACATGACAAAGACACAGAAACACACGGGCCATGCGCTATAAGGGCTATTCCCCTTTAAACATAACTTCTGTTTAACCCATAATACTCGGATTTTACACCTGAAGAAGGCCGAAGAATGGATCGGCCGAAACGTCGTGTTTACAGCCCAAATAACAAGAAGGAGTTCAATCGTCCGAAGAACCATTTGAACATAATACAAACATTGTTAAAACAAAATAATAGGTAAAAAGAATTCTGATATTTGAATCAATTCGAATTTTTGACATTCTTTTCAGCTAATAAAATGCAGTATACCGCCACATACTTTCTTTCTTTCACTCTTTTTTGTTTCTTCTTCATCTTTTTTTCTTTCTTTATTTCTTTTTCCTTCGCTATTTCTTTTTTTGTGTTGCTCTTTCTTTTTTTATTCATTATTCCGTTTTTTCTTTCGTTCTTCCTTTCCTTCATGAATTATTTCTTTGCTTCACAATTTCCTTCTTTCGTCTATTCACTTTGTTTCTTCTTTCATTTCTGTATTCCTATTTTCATTCTTTCCACTTGTTTCTTCCTTTATTTTCTCTCTTTACATTTTTCTCTTTGTGTTTTTTCTTTCTTCCTTTCTTCTTTTTTTCTTTCTTCTTTTCATTCTTTTTCTTTCTTTTTTTCTCTTATTTTTCTGTTTCATTTTCTCTTTCATTTTCTCTTTTTTCTTCCTTTCTTATTAATCGTTCTCTTTCTTTCTATTTTTTCTTTCTATTTCTTTCTTTCTTTCTTTCTTTCTTTCTTTCAGCTACAATCCCTTTGCTCTCCAATCCTTTTCTACTCTCCCTTTCTCATCTATGTATATTCTCTCTCATTATTTCCCCCCTTCTCTTTCCTTTTCTCATCCTCCTTTCCTCTCCTTCCTTCCTTCCTTCCTTCCTTCCTTCCTTCCTTCCTTCCTTCCTTCCCTCCGCTTCGTAATTCGTTTTCCCTCTACTCGTAAGTTCAGGAAGATATGTGAAATTCTGTTTGGCGATGAATGCCTCTCTTCTGTACAATTCCATTTTACCCCTAAGGCGAGCCGGAACACCTGTCAGACCTTCTCCGATTTATCAGCGATTAACATTCAAAATCTACTTTTAAACCTACCAGCAATTAGCACAAAATCGATATTTGATATAAGTTACTGATATCTGAAACATCTATAAAGTCCAGTTTGAAACATTGGTAGTCCTTGCATGACCGTTGTATAGCAGTCAGTGTACCCAAATAGTCTCACTTCATACTATTAAGTTGTTGCATATGAAATGTGTTTTGAATCGTAAGATGAAGGATGATATAAACAACAAAAACGGTAAATATTTAATCAAAATATGACCGATTTGAAGCAATAACCTTTTTCCAACGATCCTTTACTGATATTAGGTAGTTAGATATGAAATGTCGTTTTTTGAATCGTAACATGAAGGATGATATAACCAACAAAAACGGTAAATATTTAATCAAAATATGACCCATTTGAAGCAATAACCTTTTCCCAACGATCCTTTACTGATATTAGGTAGTTAGATATGAAATGTTGTTTTTTGAATCGTAAGATGAAGGATGATATAAACTACAAAAACGGTAAATATTTAATCAAAATATGACCCATTTGAAGCAATAACCTTTTTCCAACGATCCTTTACTGGTATTAGGTAGTTAGATATGAAATGTCGTTTTTTGAATCGTAAGATGAAGGATGATATAAACAACAAAAACGGTAAATATTCAATCAAAATATGACCCATTTGAAGCAATAACCTTTTCCCAACGACCCTTTACTGATATTAGGTAGTTAGATATGAAATGTCGTTTTTTGAATCATTAGATGAAGGATGATATAAACAACAAAAACGGTAAATAGTTAATCAAAATATGACCCATTTGAAGCTATAACCTTTTTCCAACGATCCTTTACTGATATTAGCTAGTTAGATATGAAATGTCGTTTTTCGAATCGTAAGATGAAAGATGGTATAAACAACAAAAACGGTAAATATTTAATAAAAATATGACCCATTTGAAGCAATAATTTTCTTCAGTGATCTTCTAAGGATAATATGCCATGTCTATGAAATTCTTTAGGTCTTGTGGTCACAAAACCTGTAACAACACGAATTATGGCTTCCGTATTATTGAAACCTTTATTACGGATATGACATTCAAAATACTTGAAAAGATGATAATCTGTAGGAGAAATGTCAGATGCATATGGAGGATGCTGCAAGACTTCATATCCCAATTTTCTAAGCTTAGACACAATCAGCTGATAGGTCTAGTACTGTCATGGAGCATTTTATTCAGTTCATGTGGGTCCGATTTTTCCAGCTTTTCAACCATTCTTATAGCCTTGAGATGATGTTATGTGGTTGCTGCTGAAGTCTCCAGAAATTGCTCGAACCATTGTTGGTATCCCTATTCCCAGACCTAAACCTATTGAACCAACACTGAACAGTTCGCACTGCAGTAGTGTTCATTCCAAATGTTTTGTTGGCGTTATCAGCAGCTTGAACAGCGTTATGTCTTAATTTGAAATATTACTTGAATATTTATTGGGTAGACACCATTGCTGTTAAGGGCTCAAAAACCTTCAATAATAACGTATTATATGAGTGGCCGCGCATGATAAGTGCCCAACGAACAATCTTTAAAGCTGATATTTTTGTTATTTTTATAGCTACGATACTGCTTTTTTTTATTTTGAAGCTTGAACATTTCCCATTATGATTCATAGAGTGTTCAAGCTTTAAAAGAAAAAAAGAAAAAAGAAAAATATCGAAAATAGAGAAAGATTGACGGTATTATTGGTGGATTCCACAGAGTAGTGGTGGGGGAGGGGATATTTTAACAATTTTTGTATTACTTTTGCCAACGAAGTTGGAGAGGTATATGTATTCGGTCGTCTCCGTCTATCTGTCTACACGATATCTCCAAAAGCTTGAACATGTTCCATTATGAATCATAGAGTGTTCAAGCTTTAAAAGAAAAATAACGAAAATATCAATTTTTTAAAAACGGTTCGTTGGGCACATATCAGGCGCGGCCACTCAGATCTCTATTTATATTGAATCTGCAAAATAAAACAAAAAAACTGCCAATACATTGGTGAGACTTTCACATTTAGCATTATTCTCTATGATGCTGAGAAATGACATTTCATGTGTAACAACTTACTATTAGTCTGTTTTATAGTTTCTTTGTTTTCTCGCAGCAAAAGATACGAGATACGAATAGGAGAGATAAGCAAAAAGTAAATAGAAAGACATCAAAAAAAGATATAAAATGACATATATAAAAGAAGAAGCTTACGGATTGAGGTACGAAGGTAGGGGGCGAGGATAAATAAAAGTTCGAACGAATCAAACGGTAGAGTTGGGGTTGATTGTACCTGGGAAGAAAAACGGGGGATAGCGAGAACGTGCCACGAGAAGGCTCAGAGCATGTTACAAAGAGCGGCAAGGTGGAATCGGCGTAATGATTGGTCGTGGGAAAGATATTGGGTGGTGCGGTTCGGGGGTCTTCCTTATGCCAGAACACGTTGCAAAATGGAAATCATGGTTTCTCACCGGCGGAGTTGATGGAAGAGGCGAAACGGCACCCAACTTAGAAGCCAATGATGCATGACAGAATTTTCGCCCAGAGAGTGTCGAACTGGTGAGCGTGAGGTGTTGGGTTTGAAAGGGGTTGGGTGGTTGTCGAAAATCGAACAGAAACCGAAAGAAACGGACAGACAGCGAGAAGAAGAGATAGAGAAAGATTGACGGTATTATTGGTGGATTCCACAGTAGTGGTGGGGGAGGGGATTAGAGAATAAAACAAAAGGAACAATAAGAAGAAAAAGAGGGAAAAGGTGAATATAAGAAAGAGGTTGGAACAGTTTGTGAAGAAGAAAGAAGGAGAATGGAAAAGAAAGATAAAGAAGAAAGATAGAAAAGATTGATAAGAAAACAAGAGAGTGAAAGAAAGGTTTTAAGAAAAATTGGAAAAAAATTGAGAAGAAGAGAAAAGGAGAGAAAGAAAGAGAGAAGAAGCGAGAGAAAACGAAAACAGAAAGGAAGAAAGACAGACAGAGAAGGAGAACGGATTTGAGGAAGAAAGAAGGAGAGGGAGACAAAAAGATGGAAAAAGATATAGAGGAAGAAAAGCAAAATCGAGAAGGATGGAGAGGAAGAAGAAAAAAGAAAGGAGACAAAGGGGAAGAAAGGAGAAGAATGGAGAAGGAGGGCAAGAAAGATAGAGAAAGGAAGAGAAAAAAGAAGAAAAAGAAAAAGGAGAGAACGAAATGAGGAAATAGAGCGGTTGTGGATTTTGTGTTCATATCGGAAAACGAAGAGGAAGACAAAGAAAAAGAGAGAGAAGAACAAGGAGAAGAGAAAGAGAAATGAATGACGAGGGGGAGAAAGAACTTATTTGAATGAAAAAGAATATGATAATGATTGTGGATAATAAAGAGAAGAAGAAGAAGAAGAAGAAGAAGAAGAAGAAGAAGAAGAAGAAGAAGAAAGGTAAGAATGAAAGAGAAGAAGGAAGGGAGAAGGAAGGAAGAAGAAGAAGCAAAAGGAAAGGAATAATGAAGCAAGGAAAAGAATGAGAAAAAAGGAGAGCAAATAAAGGGAGAGTAAGAAAGGAGAGCAAGAAGAGAGAAAGAGATACTGAGCAGTTAGCTCGTATAGAACGGAATTCTTAAAAATGTTTAGAAAGGGTAAGAATTTACTAATGCTGGGTGTATAGTACTGAAGCTAGCTAGCTAGTTCCCTTACGCTGGGCACGGCATCAGCAGCTCCTGTTCGGGCTTCCCATATCACAAGTTTCTCTTGTCTCTGCTTGTGATATGTGAAATAGACTTAGAGGCAACAAGCACCCGAGGTGACGACACTCACTTCACTATTCTCGTATACAGTACCTGGTATACCCAAGCGGTCACCGATCTAGGTACTGACTAGGCCCAACGTTGCTTAACTTCAATGATTGTACGAAGACCGCCGTATCCTACATGATTTGGCCTATAGGATTGAACAGAATGGAAAAATGAAAAAAAAATGGAAACGTTGATGAATTATGAAAAAGAAGAAGAAGGAGTGGTGAAGGAGGAGAGGAAGAGAAGGGGAGAGGTGGTGGAGAAAAAGAGGGGGAGGAGGGGAAGAAGAAAACGAAGTGATATATGCTTTGCAATATAATGTTGACTCAGTAAAATTAGCAGAATAAAGACAGTAGAAGAGGGGGAGGGGGAAGAAGAAAGAGGATAAAAAGAAACTAAGAAATTTAGATATACTATTCGTAGAAAGGGAAGGAGAATAAGATAAATATAATGATGAAGAAGAAGAAGAAGAAGAGAAATAAGAAGACATTTAGAAATACTATTCGTAAAGAAGAAGAAGAAATGGAAGAAGGAGAAGTAGAAGAAGAAGATAATGATGAAGAAGAAGAAGAAGAAGAAGAAGAAGAAGAAGAAGGGAAAAGGTGCATATAGGGAAAAGAATACAAGAAAGAAATGGAACGAGTTGAGAGAAGAAGAAGAAGAAGAAGAAGAAGAAGAAGAAGAAGAAGAAGAAGAAGAAGAAGAAGAAGAAGAAAGAAAGAAAGAAAGAAGAAAGAAAGAAAGAAAGAAAGAAATAGACCAGGGGGTGACGAATGGTGTTGGACGGGGGTGTCAGCAGTTTTCCTTTCTGGAAATTTATCGCATGACGGACCCACCCAATATTCATCAATTTCAAGCGGAGCGTGTTTTCGCCTCCCATCGCCGGTAAAGACTTCCCAATTCTCGACCGCTTCGTGAACAGAACGCCCAGTTGGGGCCCGTGCTAGAAGACGAGGGAAGGATGGTACAGGGGATCTCGAAAAGGGTTGGGTGGTTGGTGGCTTTCGAGATTGGAAAAGAGAAAAGGGGGATTTTTCTTCAGGTTGCACGCAAAACCCCACCGCGATTCAATGGTGGATGTAAGGCGGTAAAGAACCTAATTCTATCAAGGGTCTACTGTACTGTGTAGAACTGTGCTGCAATGCCTTTCTGGTAGATGTGTAGGGGTGGATCCTGTCAAGGGAATGAAGGGTGGTTCGTACTTCCCTTTACTTGTTCTTTAGCACACATTGTATTTCCTTACCTGAGATATTTTCAAATCTTTCTTACCACGTTTCCTTTACATCTATCTATTTCATTCGTCCCATATCTATCTATCTATCTATCTATCTATCTATCTATCTATCTATCTATCTATCTATCTATCTATCTATCTTTATCTATGTCTATCTCTTTTCATTATCTATCTATCTATCGATATAGATATTTTGTTCATTCCTATGTATAGCTCTCATTGTTCACATCTATCTATCTATGTATCTATGTATGTATGTATCTATCTATCTATCTATCTATCTATCTATCTATCTATCTATCTCTTGTAACCTTCTTATATATACTATTTAAGCAATTACGCACATATTACTGTGATTCCTAAGGGCATTTTGCCCGTCTAGATTTTTGTGCCTCCTCATAAAATATCGAGACGAACTAGGTAGGTGGATAATCAGGAAACTGTCTGGGAAACATGAGCTAAAAGCAAATATTAAAATGAAAAATACAGGGTGTATGTTAGAAAACGCAACATTTAAAAAGCAAATAACTCTTTACAATAAATATTGGAGTTGCCTCCTTTAAATTTACAGTCAGCTGATTAGCTGATACGCTTAGCTAAGAATACAGCTACGCGTGTCAGCCATCAGCTGACTGTAAATTTAAGGGAGGTAACTCCAAAGTTTCTTTCAAAAGTTATTTCCCTTTTAAATGTTGCGTTTTTTAACATACACTCTGTATAAGGAAGTTGTTGGTTAGTACAAACCCAATGTCAGATATCCTCACTAAAGTATGAGTTTGTTTCATGATACATTATATTTGAAGTCTTAGGCACATATATGAAGTGTGTCCAAAAAGAAAACGAACTTTAAAAATATATTGCTTTATGAGACTTGTTTCCTTCGAAATAGACACTGTTGATACACGGTTCGCATTTTCTTTTCCTTCTCCACCTTCTCCCGCACCCCCTTCTTCTTGCTCGTTCCTTTTTTAATTATGACTTTCCCTTTCTCTTCCTTTCAATCCTCTTCTTCTTTCTCTTTCTCTAGCTCTCTTTCTCCTTTCCTTCTCTTTTTTCATCTAAAAAGTGTACTTACGCTGACCACGATTTCAGCCGTCGCTGGTTGGTCTCCACATATCCCATTACTATTGTAACCGTTTGCGATGTGTGAAATAGACGTAGAGGCGACAAGCACCCGAAGTGGCGTCACTAACTTCTCCCTGAGGAATTCTACCCATACCTGGGAAGTGATGGATTCATACCTCTACCAAGGGTATCATGCGAAGTGAACGCGAACTGTCTCAACCAGAGTTTGAATTTGAGTCCACTCTCTCTGCCCTTACCAACTCAGCCTAACGCACCTCATCTAATTTCTTTTTAATTTTCTTCCCATTCCTTTCTCTTTCTTCTTATTCTCTTTCCCCCTCTTTTGATCTATCGTCTCCCCCTCTTAGGACTAACCATTAGGCTAACCACAAGATGAACCACAATCCAATATCAGTCCTCTTCAACGTCCAGTACTTCTTCTGGGCCAGTAACAAAAAAAAACCTTCGGCAAGATACACACACCTGATTACATCAACCCAGCAAAACTGCCTTCATTATTTGAATTTTCAGAGTGACGCTACCGCGAGTAATCTTTTAAAATTTCATTTAATCTTAATTCTTTCTCCGTCTCTTTTTAGAAACTGTCAACCAAAACTGTCACCAAAAGTGTCAACATAGGTTTTTCAGTTTTTAAGTTGGTCTGGCTGGCTATGTATGTATCACTCGTACAGGCTGCTCCAATGGAACTAGAGGGCTGAAAATAATAACATTTACTCCTTTTTATGTCTTGAAAAAGATTTCTCCCCATAATAGGTTTTTAGTAGGGGTTCAATTTGCAATGTAAGTTTATGCTAAATTGGTCCCTAGCATTCACGCTTTTTTTTGTTGAAAATCCAGACTTTTTTAGTGATTGCCCAACAAAAGGTGAGAGAAGTAACTTATTCATTGATCACTCCTTTTTCCAATTTTTTAATTGATCACCCCCAACACGGCATGCTGCCAAAAGACATTGACGCATGACGGTTTCTATTGAGTGACTAACCAGACCTGTTTCACTTAATTTTAATTCTTTCTTCGTCTCTTCGTAGAAACCGTCAACCAAAACTATCAACAAAGGTATCAACATAGGTTTCTTCAGTTTTTAAGTGGGTCTGGCTGGCTATGTATGTATGTATGTATGACGCATACAGGCTGCACCAATGGAGCTAACATTTACTCCTTATTATGTCTAGAAAAAAAAATATTTTTGTTTTTTTTAATGTTCCCCCCCCCAATAAATATATAGTGGGGGGTTCAATTTGTAATGTAAGTTTATGCTAAATTGATCCCTAGCAGTCACGCTTGTTTTTTGAAAATTCAGACTTTTTTTAGTGATCGCCCAACAAAAGGTGAGAGACGTAACTTATTCATTGATCACTCCTTTTTCTAATTTTTTTAATTAATGACCCCCAACACGGTATGCTGCCAAAAGACATTGACGCATGACGGTTTCTATTGAGTAACCAAGCTTGTTTAATTTAATTTTAATTCTTTTCAAGTCTGTTTTAACTTTTTTGTTTGTTAAACTTCAATTGATTCTTCTCGTAACTTTGTCGCCTCTTTTAGCGACGAACTCTGACATTCTGAGATCCGTCCCACAACCATCGACTCTGCACACCCGACCACACGTCTAATCTGAGCCTGCCTTTTGGTGTAATTAAACAGACTTGAATTAGAATCGTATTAGTGGCTCGTCCCAACCCTCTTGGCAATATAAACACCCATCGTGACCCAAACCAACACTCTACCAATAAATCTTTACTTTTTTTAACCTGGAGGGTCCGTATCTGGAAGAAGAATACAAAAAAAACGATTCTGTGGGTGAAACCAATCACTCTTTTATATTAAAGACTTGTACTTAATTTGTACTTGTTTTATATGTTTTTTTTCTTTTAATTTTGTTAGTTCTTTTAGTGAGGGGGTCGGATTTTACTTGTTTAATTTCTGTAATTTCTTCTCGTTATTATTTTTTCTCTTTTAGTACTGTTTCTTGATTGCTTGACGAGGTTTTAAATTGAATAATCGGGATCTCTTCAAATTTGGTTTCTGTCCATATCAAAAGGGTTTCTTTGTCTGGTTTGTATCCCTACCACCCTCACTTCATTCCTTCCTTTATAGAACTTCTTTTACTTCCTTCTCTCTTTTCCTTTCTTTCTTTCTTTTGCTTTCTTTCTTCCTTTCTATGTTTTCTCTCATTATATCTTCATTTCTTTCTGTCTTTCTTCCCGTCTTCTCCACCCGCCGTAAATCTTTATTTCTTCGTTACTGTACATTCTTTCTTTCTTTCTTTCTATGTTTTCTATCCTTATATCTTCATTTCTTTCTTTCTTTCTTTCTTTCTTTCTTTCTTTCTGTCTTTCTTTCTGTCTTTCTTTCCGTCTTTCCCCACCGCGTATATATTTAGTTCTTCATTACTGAACACTCATTCTTTCTTTCTTTCTTTCTTTCTTTCTTTCCTTCTTTCTTTCCTTCTTTTTTCCTTCTTTCTTTCTTTCCTTCTGCTTCATTTCTTTCATTCTTTCTTTCTTTCTTTCTTTCCATGTTTTCTCTCCTTATATCTTCATTTCTTTCTTTCGTTCTTTCTTTCTTCTTTATTTCTTTCTTTCTTTCTTTTTTCCCTTCTTCTCCCTCGGTATGTCTTTATTTCTTCGTTACTGAACATTCTTTCTTTCTTTCTTTCTTTCTTTCTTTCTCTCATTGTTCTTTCTTTCTATGTTTTCTCTTTATCTTCATTATTGAACCCTATTTTTTTCTTTCTTTCTTTCTTTTCATGTTTTCTCTCCGTATATCTTTATTTCTTCATTGCTGAACAGCATTTCTTTCTTTCTCTCTCTCTTTTTACTTTATTTCAGAATGTTGTATTAAATGAAGCATTGTCAACCATTATCAATGTTTAACTAGTATTTCTTTCATTTAATGATTGGCGACGCGTCATCTGAAGAAAAAAGTCAATAGTAATACTCCTAGTGTATGTAATATTACTACTACTACTACTACTACTACTACTACTACTACTACTACTATTACTACTACTGATAATAATAGGCCTAGTTAGTCACTCAATAGAAACCGTTACGTGACCAACGTCTTTTGGCAGCATGTCGTGTTGGGGGTGATCAATAAAAAAATTGTTAAAAAAGGTGATCAATGAATGAGTTACTTCTCTCGCCTTTTGTTGGGCGGTCATCACTAGAAATCCTCATTTTTTTCCAAAAAAACAAGCGTGAACACTGCCGGACACAAACTAAGGGACCAATTTAGCATAAACTTACATTGTAAAGTGAACCCCCCACTAAAAATCTATTTAGGGTGATTTTTTTCCAAAAAAACAAAAAGGTTTTTTTAGATAATAAGGAGTAAATGTTTAAATTTTCAGCCCTCTAGCTCCATCGGTGCGGCCTGTACGTACAGCACATACATAGCCAGACAGACAGACCAGCTTAAAAACTGAAGAAACCTATGTTGACAGTTTTGGTGACAGTTTTGGTTGACTCTTTCTAATAGCACCAGAAAATATGGCGGCGACCAACCGGGAACATTTTTAGTGGGGGTTTCAATTTGCAATGTAAGTTTATGCTAAATTGGTCCCTAGCATTCACGCTTGTCTTTTGAAAATTCGGACTTTTTTATCATCATCATCATCATCATCATCATCATCATCATCATCATCATCATCATCATCATCATCATCATCATCATCATCATCATCATCATCAGCAGCAGCAGCAGCAGCAGCAACCTTTAGGCGTCCGTCGTTGGACATAGACATTACCCAAGATCGGACACACCACTCGATCTCCTGAACTTGTCTAAATCGTCACGCCATGTTAATTTGTTTGCCGTCTTATCTTTTTGCCGGCCACAATTTGGCATATGATCTCTGGGGATCTCTGGGTGTCGTGATGTCCAGCGGTTGTCTAACATTCTTGCCACATGGCCTGCCCATTGCCATTTGAGTTTTCTTATGAATGTTATGATATCTCTGACCGTCGTCCAATTGAAAATAAGTAGATTTCAAATTGCCACTGTCTTGGTCGCAAAACATTGCATAGTGTTATGTGATCAAATATGGAAGATTTTAAAGTGTAAACTATAGAAAATGGCTATTATTCGATTCAAACTTTGCTTTTGTGTCCAGGATAGTAATATTCATATATAATTGTTTTTCTTACTTTATCTAATAAAACCGTACAAATTTGCCCGTTGTCCAATTGGAAATAAGCAGATTTCAAAATATCTCTGTCCTGGTCGCATTTGAAGGGAATAATTGACATTTTCTATACTTTTTAGACATAATCAACCAGAAAATAACACTTATTACCCAGGAACAAAAAAAAGTTTTAAAATGTTGCACAGTGTAATCCCGTCATTTTTTACGTGTACTATGCTACTAATAACAAGACTATGTTGTTGTTGTTGTAGTAGTAGTAGTAGTAGTAGTAGTAGTAGTGGTAGTAGTGGTGGTATGTGTGTGTGTGTGTGTGTGTGTGTGTGTGTGTGTGTGTGTGTGTGAGATTGATAAAAAATCTTATGGAATTCATTTTTTTTCTGTATGTTTATATTTCTTTCCAGACCCTCCCCTGGCCCAGAAACTATAACTTTTCTTTATTTCTTTATTCATCAATAAAATCAGTCCAGGTCATTTTTTTTATTCGGAACAATTACACATAACTCACCGTCGAACAATACAAACGATGAGTCATCAGCAAATAAGGACGACGCCAGGGACAATAAAATCAAAATCAAGAAAAAAAACTTGACTATTTATTGTTATTTTTATTATTTACTATTCATTATTCTCACTAGTTTACCCATATCGTAAAAAAATGACAGCATATATGAAATATATGGATACACATTGCATTTTATATACGTGGATAATAAAGACTTGCATTGCAGTGAGCTTGGAGAATGGCGTTCTGTTGAGTACAAACGGATTCTTTTATCACTTTTTATGTTTTATTATTCTTTAAATTCAGCATTTTTACTACGTCATAGATGGGTTTCCTCCCTTAGCGGGACAGAGTACAAACACACATTGCTTTTGAGTTTGTTTTGTTATCATCTTTTATTTGATCCTTTGCAGATTTTGTCATCAAACTTGTTTTTTGTCCGATCCAACGATCGGGTAAAAAACAACTTTGATGACAAGATACTGTTACCTGCCCCCACTATTCTAAAGTAGAACGTTCCTATGAAAACCTTTCGTCATCAGCCGTTATAGGTCCATTGCTGGACAAAGACCTTTCCCA
>VCCN01004227.1:378712-389703 GCA_006491835.1 Architeuthis dux | reverse complement strand
CCATACCGCAACAGATGCTTGCACTAAAGGATTAAAAAATGGCAAACTTATCAAAAACAGTGACGAATTGACTAAAGTAACTGAAGAATACTATGAAAATGTGAACGCTTAAAAAATAAACATACCACAAACTAAACCTATAGATACTAGCGATATCCCAGACATAACAGTAGAAGAAGTAGTATCTGCACTACGAAATATGAAACTCGGTAAAGCCCCAGGCGAGGATGGCGTAACGACAGATCTTCTAGAAGATGCAGGAGAGATCTTGCACAAAGGACTAGCACAGATATTCACGCAATGTATAAGAGAAAGAAAGGTCCCTAAGAACTGTCTAGGAATAGTAATCCTACTCCACAAGAAAGGAGATAAGCACGACTTTGAAGGGTTAACGCAAGGTATTGTTAACTATAATTCTTGTATCCATTTTGGATGAAAAATTGAAATTGGCACATAAGCAGTAGTAGTAGGAGGAGTAGGTGTAATTATATTATCAGCAGCTAGCCAACGAACATACACACACAGCAGAACAGCTACTGTGTGTTCGTGTGTTCACATAACCCCCTTCCTCTCGTCATGTGTGTTATGTTTCAGACAGACTGAGAGCTCACAAATTACAATACAGATATAAATAATTTTCTGTGTCGATCTGAGCTTGGTAGAGCGATTATAACATATATAAGTCTCTCTCTCTCTCTCTCTCTCTCTCTCTCTCTCTCTCTCGCTATATATATAGTAAATAAATAAGTACACCTCTACCACTTTATTTTATAGAAAGTTAATTTTCCTCTAAACCAAACAAAGCAGGATTTTATTATTCTTAGTGGAACATTACACAACCAAAAATGGATATTATCAGGTATTACTTATATATTATTTAAACTCTACAGAATTGAAACTGATGCAAATATGTTGCCGTCAGACAATGGGTACGTCCCCACGAACACATATTTTTGGCAACCTGATTATATCGTTGTGTTGTACTTATCTTTGGACGACAGCATATTCATATTTTTGCCAACTAAGTTTCAATGCTGTAGAGTTTGGTCATAAATATTACCTGATAGTATCCGTTTTGATTGTGTAATGTTCCACTAGAAATAATAAAATCCTGCTATGTTTGGTTTAGAAGACACTATAAAAAAGGTTTCAGGGGTGTACTTATTTATGGGCGATACTGTACATAGCCAGCCAGCCGGACCAGCTTAAACATTGAAAAGTGGTCGGGTGTACTTATTTATGAGCGATACTGTAACTATGACCCATATAAATATTTACCTTGCTGTACTTAATCAAGTACAAGGCTAAATTGAGGAAAAATAGCAGAGTTGGTAGATTGAATTGCGCCGATTTTCCAAGTGCTTAACGACCTTACTTGAAAACCATCATTCGAGATCAGGAATTTTAACTGAGCTTGAACGCTGATCAACTAGCGCAGGTGGATATATACAACCAAATACATATGTACATTAAGCTACTCAGAAAGTAATGGCACCCTTATACGAAGTTTAAAACGAGAACAACTATCCATGGAAAACATGTTTAACCTATTCGCGACCACAGAGAAAATTATTCGTCTTAACAAGTCGTCAAACCAGTGTCATGGACGAAATACTCAATCTTATAATAGTGTGTTATTATTTTTTTCTTACATGCATGTATGTATATATTACATTTTTAGATACTCTATTGTGCATACCAGTATTATGGACGTGATAACCAATCTTACGATAGTGTGTTATTATTTTTTCTTACATGCATGTATGTATATATTACATTTTAGATATTCGTGTACATATCAGTTGATTTGTATGAAAATACAATTCTTTTAAACATGCAGTGAAAATTTTCTATTATTTTACGAAAACGCCCGACACTTACATTAGCTAATTTGATCATGCACCAAAACAAAGAAGCTAGATCAAGCTCCAAAAGTAAGGGATAGCTAGAAAGAGAAAGTGAAAATCAAAGTGAAAAGGTCAGTTTGATAATGCACCAAAACAAGCTAGATCTAGCTCCAAAAGTAAGTGATAGCCAGAAAGTGAAAGTGAAAATGAAAATGAAAAAGTCAGACCATAGATCTATCTCCAAAAGTAAATGATAGCTAGACAGTGAAAGTGAAAATAAAAGCAAAAATGAAAGTTAAAAAGTCAGACCATAGATGCACTAGTTTGATCGTGCACCCAAAAAAGGTAGATCTAGCTGCAAAAGTAAGTGATAGCTAGAAAGTGAAAGTAAAAATGAAAGTGAAAAAGTCAGACCATAGATGCGCTATTTTGATCATGCACCAAAAAAGTGCGAGATCTAGCTCCAAAAGTAAGTGACAGCTAGAAAGGGAAAAAGTCAGACCATAGATGCGCTAGTTTGATCATGCACCAAAAAAGTGCTAGATCTAGCTCCAAAAGTAAGTGACAGCTAGAAAGGGAAAAAGTCAGACCATAGATGCGCTAGTTTGACCATGCACCCAAAAAAGCTAGATCTAGCTCCAATAGCAAGTAATAGCTAGAAAATGAAAGTGAAAATTAAAGTAAAAATGAAAGTGAAAATAGAAGTGAAAATGAAAGTGAAAGTAAAAGTGAAAGTTATTCAAGGAAGCAATTTAGGGCGGTAAACGAGGCCTTGAATGTGTCAATGGTTTTTGATGAAGAGAGGTTTGTTGGCCTAATGTCAATGGTCGCTTTTGGCGTCTTTGCACTTTGAACTTTTTACGGGAATCTGAAGTGTCTAGAGAAAGGGGTGACGTAAATGAGGAGGAGGAGGAGGAGGAAAGGGAAAAGTAAAAAAAAACGATAAAGGGAGAATTGAAAATATAATGACGAATAAATAAATGAATTGAAAAACAGTCAGGAAGAAAAGAAAGAAAGGGAAAGGAGGTAGGAATGAAGGAAGTAGGAAAGGAAAGTAAGGAGTGAGAAAAGGAACGAATAATGGAAAAAATGAAGGAAGGAAGGAAAGTCGGAACAAATGAAGCGACACTGAAAAAGTTTTTAGAAAAGGAAAAAGTCAAGAGTAAACGAAAAATCTATTGAACCAACCAAGAAGAATAAAATTCAGAAAGAAAGCAGGAAATACAAGAAAGAAGGTGGGAAGAAGATTTGAAAGAAACCGAATGAAAATGGAACAAGAAAATAGAAAGTGAAAAAAGTAAATGAGAAATGAATGAAAGCTGAAAGGAAGAGAAAAAGAAGAAAAAAGAAAGAAAGAATACAAAAAAAACTGAAAAGAAATTTAAAAGAAAAAGAGGAAATGAAAAGGAAAGAAAAGCAAGAAAAAAATGAAAATAGAAGTAAAAGAAAGAAATTAAACAGAAAAGAAAAAAAGATGAAAAAAAGAAAGAACGAAAGAAAGAAAGCAAGCATGAAAGGGTGGGAAAAAGAAAGAGAAAATAGAAAACGAAAAGAGAAAAAGAAATGAGCAAGCAATAAAGATAGATAAAAAGAAATAAAAGGAAGGAACCAACAAGAAAGAAAGAATGGGAAAACATGAGAGAAAGAGAAAGAAAAAGAGCAAGCAAGAAAGAAAGAGGAGAAGAAATAGAAAAAAGAAGAAAGCAAACAACAAAAAAGAAAGGGAAATAGAAAGGGAGAAAGCATAAAAGAAAGACAAAGAGAAAGAGAAAAGTGAGAAAGAATGCAAACAAGAAAAAAGAGAAAAGGAAAGAGAAAGAAGTAAAAGAAAGAAAGGGAAAGAAGTAAAAGAGAGAAAACAAGAAAGAAAGAGAAAAAGAAAGAGAAAAGGAGAGAAAGAATGCAAACAAGATAGAAAGAAAGAAAGAAAGAGAAAAAGTAAGTGAGCAAGCAAGAACAAAGAGAAAAAGATAAAGAGTAAATAAAAAAGAGAGGCAAAAAGAAAGAGAAAAAAGAGAGAAAGAATGCATACAAGAAAGAATGAAAGAAAGAAAGAGAAAAAGAAAGTGATCAAGCAAGAATGAAAGAAAGAAAGAAAGAAAGAAAGAAAGTAAAAGAAAGAGAAAGAGGAGAAAAGAGAGAAACAATAAGTAACACAGAGAGCGAACCAGTAAAGATGAAAGAAAGAAAGAAAGAAAGAAAGAAAGAAAGAAAGTGAACAAGCAAGAATTATTGAAAGAAAGAGAAAAGGGCAAGAGAAAAAGAAAGTGAGCAAGCAGGAACAAAGAGAAAAGGATAAAGAGCAAGTATGAAAGAGAGACAAAAGAAATAGAAAAAGAGAGAAAGAAGGCATAAAAGAAAGAAAGAAAGAAATACAGTGAAAAAAGTAAAAGAAAGAGAAAGAGGAGAGAAATAAATAAATAAATAATGGGAGCAAGCAAGTAACACAGAGAGCAAACCAGTAAAGAGGAAAGAAAGAAAGAAAGAATGAAATAAAGTGAACAAGCCAGAATGAATGAAAGAAAGAGAAAAGGGCAAGAGAAAAAGAAAGTGAGCAAACAAGAACAAAGAGAAAAAGATAAAGAAAAAGTATGAAAGAGAGACAAAAAGAAATAGAAAGAAAGAACGAAAGAAAGAAATAAAGAAATAAAAGAATGAAACCGTGAAGAATGGCAAAGGAATCGCCATTTTCCAAAGCGTGGGCGAAACCTCCGACACTTTGAACAGCGCTTCCGGGCAAGCCTCGTTTTCGAACAAAATGTCGGCCACGCTTTTACAATGGCGGAACTGAATACAAGAGAATATCTTTAAAAAATAGAAAAGAAAAGGAACGCACGATAGCAATCTCTCAACTCCACTAGACCAACCGATTGACTGGCGGCGCCCATCTCCTTCTAAGAGGATCTAAATTCTAAAGTACACGAGTCAAGTAGTCACTTTTCTTGTGTAGCTAGGCTTTAGGCGTTGAGCATTCACTGGAGTTTTGCAGGCAGATATTCCAATAAGAACTTTTTCAAGCTTTTCTTTGATCTTTTGCTTATCCGGAAAAGTTTTTTCTTGCAAAGAAAGGACGAGTGAAATTATTAATCACCGCTACCCATAACACTGGTTTATTACTGGGTTTAGGTTATTAATGTGTTCTGACATTTATACGTATCTAGGTATCTATCTATGTATCCTGACTTTGCCCAGCCCTAACAGTTCATAGTAGAAACATGAAATTTTACACACACACTCCCCCTCAATGAGTTGGGATAAATGTTTTTTTTGGGTTTTTTAAAAAAATTCCCTCAAAAATAGGTTTTTAGATGGAGGTACAATATGCAATGTTAATTCAAGCTAAATTGGTCACTAGTTTGTGCCCGCTTTTCTTTTGAAAATTCAGACCTTTTTAGTGACCACAGCCCAACACAGCATATGTGGGTGGCGGTGATTCCTAATTTCCCTTGAGTAGGGAAGATTTTTTTGTTTTTTGAAAATTCCCTGAAAAATAGGTTTTTAGAGAGGGTCCAATATGCAATGTAATTTATGCTAAATTGGTCAGTAGTTTGTGCCCGCTTGTTTTTTTGAAAATTCAGACCTTTTTTAGTAATCACAGCCCAACAAAAGGCGAGAGAAGTAACTTATTCATTGATCATCCCCTTTTCCAACTTTTTAATTGATCACCCCCAACACAGCATATATGGTGGCGGTGATTCATAATTTCCCTTGAAATGCTAGTTATTATTATTTTTACTCGTTGAGCTTTCACACCAGTAGTGACTGGTGGCTTTCACTGGAGATCAAGTGACAGCAAATCTCCCCAGCACTCCAGGACTCTTCTCAGTATTCTGGAAGACCTCAGCAGTGCTGTCGTCTGGATAGTATCAGTTCTTCCCCAGATCGTTCCCAGAGCTCCGACCACTAAAGGCACTACTGTTTACCCACATGTTCCACAATTTCTTCAGCTCCTTGGTAAAGTCCACATACGTTTCACCTTCTTTAAGCTTCACCCTGTGGTCTGCCGGGACACGAAATCCACTATCTTGCTTCCTTATCACTACCACAAGATTTGGTCTTCTGGCCTGAATTGGGTGATCCGTTTGATTGCCGAAGTCCCAGAGAATTCTGTGTGTTTCATGATCTACGACAGATTCTGGTCAGTGCATGTACCATTGGTTTGTATAGGCGAACTTCAATCGCTTGCACAGTTCCCTTCCCCACCCAGTCATGCCTGTTCTTGTACTCCCACTGGGCTAATTTGCTACACTCGCTTACTATGTGGTTAATTGTCTGATCTTTATTTCCGCATACTTTACACTTGTTGTCCCCCTTGGGTTTTGTCAGCAGTGCTGACGTCTGAATAGTCTCGATTCTTCCTCTAATCTTCAACTCGTCCAATCTTGACTCCAATGTCTTTGGCACTGTTTTCAGCGCGCCTACTATTATTGACACCATCCTCGTCTTCATGTTCCGCACCTTTCTCAGCTCCCGGGCCAAGTCCTGGTACTTTTCCAGCTTTTCACTCTCTTTCGCATTGACACTGTGGTCCGAAGACACAGCCACGTCTATGATGTGTCAGGTTCTCCCTTCCTTGTCCACAACTACCATATCCGGTCTTCTTGCTTGGATGGGATGGTCAGTTTGGAGGTCAAAGTCCCAGAGTAACTCATGGCTCCTACTTTAGCAGTGGTTGACGTTGGATCCCAGATAAAAACCTCAGAGTTCAAATGCTGATTTTCTAGACCACTTAATTTGGGATACCGGCGTAACACAATCTTCCATTCCTTATTTCCCCAAATGTGCCATCGAGAGCAATGGTCGAAGTACGAATCCAGGTAAATGCCAAGATATCGAATGTACATGACAGGCTTTTCTGGCTTTGTAAACTGACGCAACACAATCCTCCTGTCCATATATACTACCATTCACCCATGTCCTGTACTAAGCTAGCTTAGTAATTATCGACTCCAGATAAAAGCCAGTATTTCGAATACTAATATCCAAGAAGAAATCGAGATAAAGAAATTGATCCCTTTTGAGTTTCTATTCTTCTGATCTGGTTAGTCACTCAATAGAAACCGTCACATTAACAATGTCTTTTGGCAGCATGCCGTCTTGGGGGTGATCAATTAAAAAATTGGAAAAAAACGGTTAACATGAATAAGTTACTTCTCTCGCCTTTTATTTCATCACTAAAATGGCCGGATTTAAAAAAAAAAGAAAAACCCCCAAAAACAAGCGTGAATGCTGCCGGATACAAACTAAGGAACCAATTTAGCATAAACTTAAATTGCAAATTGAACCCCCAGTAAAAACCTATTTCGGGGTAGATTCTTCCAAAAACAAAAACAAAGTTAACGAGTAACTGTTTAAATTTTCAGGCTTGTAGTTCCATTGGTGCGACCTGTACGTATGACACATCCATAGATAGATAGCCATTACCTCTATCTCCAGACGAGGCAAGCTAAATATATATCTGGTGCCTGGCGACTGGGGATCCGTCCCTCAAGGAGCACCTCCCAATTAAACTATGTGGGGTAGGCTTAAGGGTACACTATGTTTTTTAAATTTTATTTTACTTTTTAAATCTTCCATTTGCACCCGAGGTGGAGACAGCAGTTACGTTATTTATTCGTTCTTTTATTTTCGTTTATTTTACTTTACTTCATTAGACTGGCTGCCAACCAAGGCTGAAGATCCCAGTCTGCCCTGCTATTTACCAAGGAGAGAAGAGATTGATTCATGACATTCCCAAGGGTATTAGTGCGAAGTGAACACAAACTGCCGCAGCCGAGGTTTGAACCAGATTCGCCGATTCCATTATCCGCGCTGCTAACCGTTAGGCTACATTTTGGTGTCGGCGATAATGTCCGGAGAAACCCGGCTATTTTGAGAAGATCCACCATAAAATGTAGTCCGCTCGAATAGTGTAATGGTCCTGGGTTCGATTCCTGGTATGAGCGAAGAGTTTGGAAAAACTCTTCATTAGGACAAATTCCCCTGTTCACTCAGCAGCTAATGGAGTACACTCTAAGCCAATGGTTCCCAACCTTTTTCGAGTCATTCCCCACTTTTGTCAATAAGATTACTAGTATTATCCCCCTTCCATTTATTAAGTTGCAACACAGAATAATTTAAAATAATAACTTTGTTACGTATAATTAGACAGCTTCATACTAAGAATTAGTTTAATTTTATAATTGTATAGCTGCTGCTGTGTATTTGTTACTCAAAGAAAGCAAGCGAAAATAATTAGAACACATCATTTGAAATTCCAATTCATTACAAATTCTGCAATCGTAACTGATATACACATCAATGTGATCTCTGTTCTTCTTTTTGTGCTACACTTCTTCGATTTGTGGGTCTATTTGTGAGAGAGCACATCTTAAATCATTCTCAACTTGGAGCTTATTTCGAGCCTTCGACTTGATAGACAGAAGAAATCCCTATCTGTAGACTGGACTTTTATTTTTACCTAATTGACTACCCCCCGGTTGGGAACCACTGCTCTAAGCTGTGTGATTAAGGTGGAGGTGTCCCTTCGGTGGACTTGCATCCTGCCAAAGGGGTGGTCATGAAAACTTGTGGGAATAAAGTCCTGGACCTGAAAGTGTGATTCATTGGAAAAGACTTGTAAAGATAAAATCTGTTTTTACATTTAAAATAAACATCTGTTGAGTAATTTACTTATATTCACTTTACCCTTTGTCTGTTATTTATTTGTTATACCCATTATTTTTTAAAGTCTAAAGTTGTTTAAACTTAAAGTTATAAGTAACTAGCATTCCAAGGGAAACTATGAATCACCGCCACCCATATATGCTGTGTTGGGCTGTGATCACTAAAAAGGTCTGAATTTTCAAAAGATAAGCGGGCACAAACTAGTGACCAATTTAGCTTGAACTAACATTGCATATTGTACCTCCATCTAAAAACCTATTTGGGGGGAATTTTCAAAAAACAAAAAAAGTGATTTTCCCTACTCATTGAGTGGAGTGTGTGTGCAAAATTCCAAATTTCTACTATGAACAGTAAGAGTTGAGCGAAGTCTGGATAGATACATAGATACAGTATTACCCATAAATAAGTACGCCCCTACCACTATTTTATAGAAATGTAATTTCTTCTAAGCCAAACATAGCAGGACTTTATTATTTCTAGTGGAACATTACACAATCAAAACGGATATTATCAGGTATTATTTATGACCAAAATCTACAGCATTGAAACTTAATTGGCAAAAATATGAATATGCTGTCGTCCAAAGATGAGTACAACACTACGAAAAAGATGTGTACAACACTACGAAAAAATATGTTTGGCAACAGAGTTTCAATGCTGTAGAGTTTGGTCATAAATAATACCTGATAATATCCGTTTTGATTGTGTAATATTCCACTAGAAATAATAAAATCAACATTGCACAATCAAAACGGATATTATGTATGACCAAACACTACAACATTGAAACTCTGTTGCCAAAAATATGAATATGTTGCCGTCCAAAGATGAGTACAACACTACGAAAAGATATGTTTGGCAACAGAGTTTCAATTCTGTAGAGTTTGTTCATAAATAATATCTGATAATATCCGTTTTGATTGTGTAATGTTCCACTAGAAATAATAAAATCCTGCTTGTTTGGTTTAGAAGACAATTAACTTTCTATTAAAAAGTGGTAGGAGTGTACTTATTTACGGGCGATACTGTACATATAAATGTCAAAACACATGAATAACCTAAAACCAACAATAAACCAGTGTGTAGTGGTGATTAATACCACCCACGTTGGTATGTGCCTGGGTTGGGCGTGTTTATTTTTTAATAGAAACACCTTAAAATTCGAATTGAAAGACATTTTACAAACAGAATAGAACATAATGTACCAACAAATTAAACTAATCTAGTCTCGGTATTCATTGGATAAAGAACCAGAAAAGAACTACAAAGCAAACACCGTGCAATAACTAAAAACTTATTTACTGTTCGTTTTTAACCCATGAGAACCCAGGCCCATTTCTACTTGATGGAACATTATGTGGGATTATGGGTAGGCTAATTGACACACGGTCACATGACTGCAGCAGGATGTTCAGTAGGTGTCACATAGTACTCTTCATGATTTAAAATTAAGGATTAAATTTAATATTATATAAGAGACTGTGCAGATCAATTAAATTAAATGTGACACCGGTGTCGCAGTGGGTTCTTATGAGTTAACCTCTTTTCATGCAGAATAATAAAAACAATATCTCTCAATCG
Organism: Architeuthis dux; assembly: GCA_006491835.1. Classification (NCBI taxonomy): domain Eukaryota; kingdom Metazoa; phylum Mollusca; class Cephalopoda; order Oegopsida; family Architeuthidae; genus Architeuthis; species Architeuthis dux. Next base: position 379,609 of record VCCN01004227.1, on the reverse strand, counting down.
AAAACAAATTCCCGGATCCGCTTCTAAATTTAATCATTTCTTTCTTAGCTTATGACCCACCCTTCCACAAAGTTTCATTGAAATTCATTGAGAACTTTTGGAGATACTGTGTGGACAGACATGATATATTAGGGCAGTGATGAAAATGGGTTTCGAGAATTAGGTATACGGTAAGGTTGGATTTTTAGGAACTAGGTATACAGCAGACTATTGATTAGTAGACATTGAACATACAAAGAACTGAACATTGAGAAGTAGGTATACGCCGTACTATCGCGTAACGTGTATGGAATAAGATGAAAAATATCTGGACCCGCCCCCAGATTTAACCAACTCCTCTGTAGCAGATCGAACACTCTCTAACAGATTCTAAAGACCTGATCACTAGCAACGGCTCCGCGTCGAACGCTTTATCATTAAATTATTTATTGGTCTTAAGATTTATATTCCTGGTTGCCTAGCCCATACTATACGGCCTTTATTTTTTGTATCGAGTGCGTAGTGATATGAGATTCAAAGAGAACTTTTTCTTCCACCTTTTGTCTGTTTTTTTTTCCTTTCTTTTTTAAAAAACTTCATCATTGAAAGAAATTATGTTGATCTTTCCCCTTGATGTCAAACGCGGAGGCTTCTATTTTTGAAAACTGGGTATTGGACCGGAACGATAGCTTAAGGATGTCTTACTCAAAGGGCGTCGTGGGGCGGGGGAAAAGGCAGCGACCGAACCCTGATCCCACCCCCACGCCCACAAATGAAGAGTGAGACAAACAGTTTAGTGACACAAGTTTTGTTTTATTTCCCTATGTATATTGATCCCCTAACACCCTTGTGCATGTGCGTGTGTGCTCGTATATATATGAGTGTGTGCTCGTATATATATATATATATATGTGTGTG
>VCCN01004227.1:152981-164956 GCA_006491835.1 Architeuthis dux | reverse complement strand
TGTGTGTGTGTATGGGCATTCTGAAACATTATAAGTTTAGAAGAAAGATTTTAGAAGGGGCGGGGGGTGGAAAGGGACCGTTATAGCAACGAAAATTAAGAAGAAAAAAAAAGAAAGAGAGAAAAGCACAATAGAAAAGAAAAAAAGATAATAGACCCTAAATATCCGATCTTTTTAAATCGTCATTCAGGCATGAATCAAAGGGACACTTATGTATGCCGTGTCCACAGATTTCCCCGATGAAATGGCCTCGTCCGGCCTCAATGAAGAAAAACATTGGAAAATAAAGAAATTGTTATTTTAGCCCTGAAGTGGTATTGAAAAGCCGGACGGTAAAAAGAAAGGCGAAACATATTGGATACCCTAACAATGGAGCTTCACTGGTGGCTCGGCGTGTGTGTGTGTGTGTGTGTGTGTGTGTGTGTGTGTATGTATATGTGTGTGTGTGTGTGTATGTATGTATGTATATGTGTGTGTGTGTGTGTGTGTGTGTGTGTGTGTGCCGTATATATATATACTATAAAAGAAATGATTGACAAGGGTACTTGGAGGACCACCGCTCACTGCAACTCATCCAAGCCCCATTACTGTCCATATCTAGCTTTGTTAAACGGCCCCCTAGTGATAATACCAACGTATTGTGTGTAAGATAGAGAGGGGAGGGAGGGAGAAAGAAAGAAAGTAAGACAAGAAGAAACAAAGAAAGAGAGAGAGAAAGAGAGAGAGAGAGAGAGAGAGAGAGAGAGAGAGAGAGAGAGAGAGAGAGAGAGAGAGTTGAGGGCCTGGGGGAGACGAAGAGTGTATTCTTTGATGAAGTCTAACTTTAGCACAAGGCCATTTACTTGGAGCACTCATCTTTGAAAGGGTAAAATTCGATACGACAAAGAGCTACCTCAGCGTTCATTCTTCTTTATGTGCGTGTACGTCTGTGCCTGTGTATATGACCAAGTATGCCTGTGTATAGGTGTGGGTGTTCTTGTGTGACTTTGTATGTGTTTTGATACGTGCATATGTATTTGTATCTGTACGTAAACGTACGTATGTGTATGTATGTATATGACCTTTTGTACACGCGCATCTGTGTGTGTATATCATCATCATCATCATCATCAGTTATTATAAGTCCACTGCTGGACAATGGTTTTTCCCATTTCCTTCCATGACGACCGCGATTGCGCTAATCTTTGCCTTTCTATCTCATCCATCCAACTTGTGTCTGTTCTTTTCTTACTGTGTGTATTGCCCCATGGGCACAAGTCTTTTACTCCATCTGTTGTCATCTCTGCATGCTAAGTGTCCAGCCAATCTCCATTTTTGTTGCTTCAATATTTGTACGATATCCTTCACTCTAGTCTTCCCTCTGAGCCATGTTGGTCTTTTTAACTCTTAGAGTTATCCCTAGCATTGCTCTTTCCATGGTTCTTTGTGTGATTCTAAGTTGGTTCTCAGTTCGTTTTGTTCATTTCCATGTTTCGTATCCGTAAGTCATAGCTGGTATTATGCATTCATTGTATACTTTCCGCTTTAAGCACATTGGCAAAGTGCTCTTCAATATGTCTCTATTCATACTAAATGATTTCCAGCCAATCGTTGTGTCGTTTTATTTCGCTTTCATGGTCTTTCTCTAACTTTATTATCTATCCTAGGTAAATGTATTCGACAGAACCTCTCCCTGTATTATTATGGCTATTTATGGACTTAACATTGAACATTACTTTTGTCTTTGTTCTGTTCATCTTTAAGCTTACGTTTTTATTTTTCCTGTTTAGATCAGTCAACATGTTTTATAATTCTTCTGATGCTTCTGACGACATAAACACGTCATTGGCGAATCTCAATGGTTTAAATATTCTCCATCTGTTTTTATTCGCATCTCCTCTCGGTCAGTTTCCCGAAAGATGTTTAGGTGATATTGTATTCCCTTGTCTTACATATTTTCCTATCTTTATCCTGTTTGTATCTTTCTATAATCTAATTGGTGGAATGACTTGTATGTAATTCTCGAAGTTGAAGACTGTCGTATGTTCTACCGAGTCAAATGCTTTCTCATAATCTACAAAGGCTAAACAAAGTGGTTTGTTGTATTCTAATTACTTTTCGATTAGATGATTTATTGTATGTAGGTTGTCTATTGTTGAGTAGCCATTTCTGAAACCTGCCTATTCACGTTGTTGATTACCTGGGAGTATTTTTATGGATAGTTTATATATGTTAGGTAATAGTGTAATAGGGCGTTAGTTGCCGAGGTCGCGGTTATCTCCTTTCTTGTGGAATAGGATCACTATTCCTAGACAGAGGTTTTTATGTACTTTTCTTTCTCGTGTGCACCATGTGAATAGTTGTGCTAGTCCTTTGTGTAAGATATCGCCTGCACCTTCTAGAAGGTCAGTCGTTATGCCATCTTCACCTGTAGCTTTTCCGAGTTTCATATTTCGTAATGCAAACATTACTTCGTCTTCTGTTATGTCTGGGGTATCACTAGTATCTATCGGCTTATCAGTTTATGGTACTTCTATTTTTGAAGCGTACATATTTTCATAGTATTCTTCAGTTATTCTTGACAGCTTGTCCCTACATTTGATAATTTTGTCACTTCTATCCTTTAATGCAAGCATCTGTTGCTTGCCGGTATGAACTGCGGCTCGGGCGTGAACTCTTCCATTTTCTGATAACCTCTACAATCCTCTTCATGTTCTTCTTCCTTTTTTCTTCTCTTGTTCTTTTATTTATTAGTTTGTTAAGTCCTTCTATTTTGATTTCGTCCTTTTTAGTTTTTATCTCCATAGCTACAATAGCGTTCTTCCTTGTGTGTGTCATATCTGTATAAGACCAAGTGTGCTTGTGTATAAATGTTGGTTTATGCGTGCATGAAATACCTTTTGTGTGCACGGCTGTACGTGAGCATATGTGACCAAGTAAGCGTGCGTATATACGTGGGCGCATGCATGTGTAAATGACAGTTTGGGTGCCTGTATGTTTATGTGTATACGTGCATATGTAACCGTTTATATGTGGGTGTGCATGCATACGTTTGTATATGCCATTGTGTGCGTATGTCTGCGTTTGTAACCCATCACATGTACGTGTAATATGTCACTCTGTGTCTGCGTCTGTGTATGTTAAAATGCGCGCGCAACCGAGTGTGTGTGTATGTAACTGTGTACTCTGTGTGTATGTGTGTGTGTGACCGTGTGTGTAAGAAAGAGATAAACACACATATTTAACGGTAAAGTGAGAGAGAGACTATTAATAATTTTTTTCTTTCAACTTAATTTTAATTGCTTTTCCCCGTAACCACACAGACTATCTTTCTACGACCATCAATGAACTGCCTGGATCGGAAAATAAGAATAAGCATCCATTTGCCTCTTATCAATTGCTCTTATCAATTGAGCTACGAGAGCCCAACAACTGGCAGATGATCAAATCTAACCATTTAATCTTACTCTTTATTTTCTCCCGATCGTTTGGCGCTATGTTTGATGTTAATATTTTTACGTACACTTGTAATATTATTAGTAGTAATATTGATTTTTTGTATTAGATGCACTGACATCTGAAGCACCAATTGGCATCACTGGCTGACATACCGAAATGTGAGTTACGTCCCTTGCCCAGTGTTTCCAATTTAGAAGTTTTTCATCTGAATCTAGATGTTTTTGGTTCCGTTTAGATGTCAGAAATTACTATTTAGATGATTTTTAATAAAATAAGTAATACTTTTATTTAATTTATAGTAATAAAACAAGTATTATTTTTAATAAATAGAGTAATATTTTAATAAAATAAATGTTGACCATTAGAGTCACATTTAATATACTGATATTTTTTAGATTTAGATTTAAGATATATATCTGGAGAATCTAGATGTTTCTAGGTGTTCTGAGATGTTTTTCTACTCAATTTCAGATGTAAACTTGTAAATGAAGTTGGCAACACTGCCCGTGCTAGATCTTCACACAAGAAAAGAACTACTGCATCTATGGTCTGACTTTCAGGCTTGTTAGATGAAGCATTGTCAATCATTATCAATGTTTGACTAGTGGATTTCATCCCGATGTGGCTTCCACTTCTCAGTAGACCTAAACCCGACAAGACAAAGGCACAGAAACACCCAGTCCCTGAGCTATAAGGGTTATCCCCTTTAAACATAAACATCTGTTTAACTCATCACATTCGGAATTTATACCTGAAGAAGGCCGAAGAATGGATCGGCCGAAACGTGTTTACAATAGAAAAGATAGAAAACTAGTTGCGTCAATGACATTGTCTGTCCAGGAGATATTTGTTGAAAAAAGGGTAAGTTGGGCGCAAGGGCATGGTTTTTGAGCATTTAACAAGGATCGTATTTCTTCCAAATCACGTTGGATACACTGGTTTTCGTACGATCACCAAAGTTAAGCAATGTCAAGTTTGGTCTGTACCTAGATCAGTGTTTCGCAACCTTTTTCAGCCCAACGGCTCCCTATGACACCTAACTACATGTCACCCCCACCACCAGTTTAACTATGAGAAGTACACAGAATTTTAGAAACATGTAGTAAAAACATCAACATTCAGTTCAAAAGTTTTATTAAGGAAAATGTTCAAGTATATCAATGAATTTCTAAACAGATATTACTAAACAACAGTAATTTGTAAATCAGAACCATAGATGTGTATGGGATCTCCACAAAGCCCACTCTAGAAGCTCAAACGGCTCCTTAAGGTCCTTAGTCACCTCAACGTCCCCTTGAAACAAACCAACGCCCCTCCCCCGGGGGGTGCTAGTGCCCACGTTGGGAACTACTGACATAGATGGCTGATCGTAAGTAGCCGGGAATCATGTAGAGAGCCTCCCGTGGCGATCCTGTTAATCCTCCAGAGGAGGAGACCGATATCTACACTACGCTCAATAATGCAAGCCAAAGGTCCCATTTAGCCTCCCTGTGACTGGCCTGGCCTGGCCTGGCCTGGCCTGCCCGTCATCGACAATAAATAAATAAATGAATCCCTTCCCAATAGCTTTTGAGGGCAGCACGCTAGCTCTTAAACCGACGGAAGCTCTCTCTCTCTTTTTATTATCCAGCTGTATTTAGGATTCCATTATTGTCACTCATCTTTCTCACGGGTCGCTTCTAATAATCGCGTGGGGTCAACCCAACCGAAAACCGGCCACTCACCCGTTACACCCATGTGCCACTCATCCCACCCGTTACTTAAAGAGACGCCCCCGCATCCTGTGGTCAGATATCTCAATTACAGGTCACTAACAAAGAAAGAAAAAAGATTATAACTATATCATACTATCAATATATGTCAGTCGACAGCCTACAATACGGAAAACTGTATGAAAGCATATTAGAGAAGGTGGGCTTGGGTTGAAAAGGGAAGACAGGTAGGACATAAAAGAAAAACAGTGTGAGAAAGAAAGAATATGCGGAGGGCGTTAAAAACATACATATAATAGCCTTATTCTGTCAATAACGCTTGCGTTAATTCCTGACCATTGACAATCCCTGAATCAACATGCCCGAACAAGGGAAGATTGTTAGCATCTTTTTAGAGCAATTAATACAGAGTATAGTGAACTCGTGTGATCGTTCAGATGGTTCTTCGGATGATTGAGCCTCTTTCTTGTTGTTTTGTGTTGTAAACACGACGTTTCGGCCGATCCGTTCTTCGGCCTTCTGCAGGTGTAAAATCCCGAGTGTGATGGGTTACCCAAAGAAGGCCGAAGAATGGATCGGCCGAAACGTCGGGTTTACAACACAAACGACAGGGGGGGGGGGCTCAATCGTCCGGAGAACCATTTGAATGTTAATGACCATTCTCAAAACTATAGCAAATATCTTGCAACACAAACAACAAGTTCAATCGTCTAAAGACCTATTTTAATGTCAATCACCATTCTCAAAACTATAGAAAATATCTTACAACACAAACAACAAGAAGGAGCTCCATCGTCTGAAGAACCATTTTAATGTTAACGACCGTTATCAAAACTATAGAAAATATCATGTGATTGTATTTATTTTAGGTATGTACGAACCCAAGCAAGGCTGGGTCCTTCTACTAGTACTGTATAGAGCCAAGTGAGTAAAAGTCTTTATTACCAGTGTCATAAAACCAACACTTCAATATCGTCAAACCGAAGGTGAGAAGGCTATTAGATAAAAGATACCAGATGGTGTATGGGAGTCAGGTGAATCGTTCAATTGTTCAACGTGTGTAGCAACTCAAGTAAAACATGTTATTGCTGTGAAAAAGGTATCATTAATTATTTTTATAGTTAACTTATTCGCAGGTAAAACTTTGCCGAAGCCATTTTGGACGTGTAGGACGGGGCATGTATCAACACAAGTAAATGCATTGAAAATCAAGAAGAAAGGGATTGTTATTGGTCAGGAATGAATGCACGTGTTACTGACAGATATGGTTATTATATGTAACGTGTGAATGCGTAGCTAATGATTTTATTATAGAAATACATTGAAAACCCTGGAAAGACGGCTGTCAGTGGCCAGGAATAAACATAAGCTTTAGCGATAAAAATAATAGGCTCGTGTCTTATTTATACTGTTTTCTGAGCGTCTTCCGAGTTTTACATTTGTTTGTCTCAACACATGACAACCGTCAAGTCTCTTAGAATTTTTGCCGAAAATTTTTATTTATACTGTTGTCTGAGCGTCTTGCGAGTTTTAAATCTTTTCGTCTCAACACGAATTTTCGAAAAAATTCTAAGGGTCTTGAATGTTGTCGTAACCTTTAAAACCCTTAGAATTTTTCTGAAAATCTTTATTTATCTTAATTTCAGTAGCTGATATGCCCTGAAACGCAATTTTAGCCAATCTTGGATATATTATTTTCAAAATTGCAAAACAGCCCCTAAAAGTCCCCCAACCCCCCAAAAAAGAATTAGGGAAGAGGGTCAGCTCAACAGGTTGTACCTGCCGCTGCTTTAAAAGGGCGCCGAAGGTCAGCAGAGCAGCTAAAAAATTAACATTACCCTGAACAGCCATTGTAAAATAACGACAAAGTTTCGTTGTTTTAAGATTTGGAGGTGGAGTGTTTTCATTATTGTACATTTTCTAATTTGTCTAGAACTTTCTTTATTCCTTATATTTTGTTTTTTAAGCAACACACACCTGCTTCGAGGGTTGCTAATTTCGGTTCAAATGTAGAATCTGGACCCCTAAATTCATTAAAGTCAAAAGAGCAAATTTTCAAATTAGACCGTAATCAAAATTTAATTAGATTTGATCAAAACAAGGAGGAAATGTAGAATTCCGACGTCTTTAACTACGTAAAAGAATATTATGAAGAAATATCACACAATTTGAAAAACTGATTAATTAAATTAAATTTTGATTACGGTGTAATCTGAAAATTTGTGCTTCTGACTTTAACCTAATTTGTGGTCAGGATTCTACATTTGATCCATACTTTCCAACCGGTGATAGTTGTCAGTGTTCGAGTCCAGCTGTTAACTATTACTCTACTACAGAGGTAGGCAACCTACGGTCTGCGGGCTAAATCCGGCACAGAAGGAATTTCGACCGGCCCGTGAGTAAATGTTAAGATAATATTCTTCTTTGCGTCTTCGTGTCTTTTTATTAAATTCAAAAGATGCCTTTATTGAAAGGATTTCGACCGGCCGGTGAGTAAATATTAAGATAATATTCTTCTTGCGTCTTCGTGTCTTTTTATTAGATTCAAAAGATGCCTTTATTGAAAGGATTGCGACCGGCCCCTGAGTAAATATTAAGATACTATTCTTCTTACGTCTTCGTGTATTTTTATTAGATTCAATAGATGCCTTGATTGAAGTGATTTCGACCGCCCCGTGAGTAAATATTAAGATACTATTCTTCTTACGTCTTCGAGTCTTTTTATTAGATTCAAAAGATGCTTTGATTGAAATAAATATCGACTAAATTGAGTTCTTTGATTACTTAATTGACATTCTTGGTTAAGGACACATGGCTTTCTAGAATGCGTTATTCATTGCTTTGAGGCAAAATATAACTAGATGTATTTAAATGGATAATTTTATGGCATTTATTTGGCTTTTATAGCTGACTTCTTCTCAGGTAAAAGTCCACTAATTAATAGGCGATCCGACACACAGAGACAAAAATGTCGCCGACCTCTGCCCTACTACAAAATTGTATAGGCCCGTCCGTTAGTGAATCTTGGCTTACACTCTATAGAGCCAAGAGAGTAAATGTCTTTATTACCAGTGCCATAAAACCTACATTTCAATATCGTCAATCCGAAGGTGAGAAGGCTAATAGATTAAAGAACCCAGATGGTGTATTGGTGTCAAGTAGACCGTTCAATTGTTACACGTCAAGTAAAACATGTTATTGCTGTGAAAAAGGTATCGAGGATTTTTTTATAGCTGACTTCTTCGCAGGTAAAACATTGCTGAAGCCATTTCGGAGGTGTATGGGGGAGGCCTGTGGTCAGCGAAGGGAGACGGCGGTCACTCTCGTAAAGTTATTTATTGTACGCGTTTCCTCTTTCTTGTGTTGTATTCGCGAAGAGTAACCAGGCTGGAATTATTTTAAGGTTCAAAAGGTTCCGTTTTTCATCCCGTTTCCTCATATTTGTTGCTATTCATTTTCAAGATAACTTTGCAATGACCAATAAAAGCTTGTCTAACGGTGATATATCGCTTTGAAGTCGATAAAATAGGATGCAACTCCCGGTTGGTGAAACAATCGCCAATGAAATATTGCGTTCCTCTTTTTGGGGTTGTATTTGCGAGAGGTAACCAGGCTGGGATTATTTTAAGGTTCAAATGCTTCTGTATTCCATCCTGTTTTCTTATATATTTGTTGGCAAACTCCAGCCCAAGTCGGAGGCTGGAGTTGACTTTGTATTTCTAACATGAACAACAAGAACAACAATCCTCACCTAATTTAGGGGAGTAAACATTTCACTGTTTGTCCTGTCACGTTAAACCAAACCGATATATAAAATTAACATTTCCCTAACGTGTTTTGAAATCACGACCAAGTAATCAGTAGACGTCTCTCTTACCAACTGAGCAAAACTGACGTCGTACATATCTACGAAAACTTATGTAAGAAATACGCAAGAGCTATAATAAATATATAATTAAATTTATGTTAGAAATACGCAAGGGCTATAATGAATACATATATTTAAAAAATTAACATTTCTCTACCGATTGATCGGTAGGTGGCTCTCTTACCGACTGAAACAAACTGACAAGTCTACCATATCTAGGAAAATGTATGTAACAAATACGCGAGGACTTATTTCATTCTAAATAAATAAATACATTTATACTAAAAATATTTGTAATAATTTGTTAATTTATTATATATACAATAAAAAAGTTGCAGTAATCATCTTCAGTCGGAATGGAAGTTGGAGTGGAGTTTGACCCTGCAGCAACCAGGATTCTTTTCGATTAATTTTCAAAAAATCTTTGCACTGATCAATAAAACATTGCCTAGTCTCTTCAGCTTTCTGTTGTTTGCTTTTTAATATTTACTAACTAAATATGCACACAAGACCAAATAGAGCGAAGAGAAACAGAAGTAGTAAGATTGTGTTCCAAGCAGAAAAGCGCCTTCAAACTTACTACAGTACCGGACCATTTATCCAATCTTAGGCCAGGAGATGACTCGGATTTCTGAATTTTCCGGTTTTCTAGACCAAAGCTCAATACATACTTAAGCAGGTCTGGTTAGTCATTCAATAGAAACCGTCACGTGACCAACGTCTTTTGGCAGTACGCCGTATTTGGGGGTGAGCAATTAAAAATTGGAGAAGGGGGAGATCGACGAATAAGTTACTTCTCTTGCATTCTGTTGGAGTGATCACCAAAAAGGTTGCAGTGATCACTAAAAAAAGTCTGAATTTTCAAAAAAGAAGTGTGAACGCTGACGGACACAAACTAAGGGACTAATTTAGCATAAACTTACATTGAAAATTGACCCCCCTAAGCCTATTGGTGGGGGGGGGGATTTCAAAAAACAAAAAACGTTTTTTCTAGACAATAAGGAGTAAATGTCCCAATTCGCAACCCTATAGCTCTATTGGCCAGGCCTGTACGCGCAATACATACATAGATAGCCAGCCAGCCAGCCAGATCAACTTAAAAGACTAAAGAAACCTATGTTGCCAGTTTTGGTTGACAGTTTCTAATATAAAATAAACAATGAAAAGTAAAGAACCAAATTGTATTTAACAGATCTGAATGAAGCCAGTAAGTAGTTGTTTAATAATATTTGCTTAGTCAGGCACACAGGCCGCATGTTGCTTACAGTAACTGCAATTTCTAAGAGGTCACCCATCTAAGTACTGGGCAGGCTCACCACTGCTTAACTTCGGTAATCTGGCGGAAACAAAATCTTTCAATATGACTTGACCGTAAGCTCAAAAAGGAACACTAAGTAGTTAGCGTATTAATATGTCGATTTTTTATACGACTAAATCATCTGCAAAGTCAATGGTCGTATTACGAATAAAATAAACCGGAATTGTAAAAGAGGACTTCCTTCTATCTGTTCATTATTTTATTAGTGTGATTGAGCAAGCACACTATTGTTTTCCTATGTAGTTTGTATTAGTGTAATTACTCATATGTGCAAGCACACTATTGCTCTTCTATGTATTTTAATTATTTATTAGTGTGATTGTACATAGCACAAGCACACGATGGCTTTTCTATGTAGTTTGTATTAGCGTAATTACTCATATGTGCAAGCACACTATTGCTCTCCTATGAATTTTACTTGTTTATTTATTCCTATTTCGCTTATTTTTGGCGCTGCTTCTCCTCCTACAGTTTTCGAGATATCAATGCCACCTCAACACTAATTGGTGCGGCTTAATTCCCTGTATTGCACTTAGTTACCGTTTTGGAAAAAAAAGTTAATTCTTTAAAGGTTTTAGAGCGGGGTTCTATTTACAATGTAACTATAATGCTAAACCAGACCCCTACTTTCCGCCATTCGAAACAACAAACTGCTGCTGCGGTGCAATCAAACTTGCAGTTCCTTCAAGAAATTCAGACCCTGGTTTTTCTTCATGATTGTCCCACCACATGTGGATAAAAAGCAAAAAACGCGTCTCCTTGATGTGGTCACAAGCCGTTGTTATGACAGAGTTCGCGCCCTGGGCACGGACTACCCGCATTCGTTTGCTTAACGGAAACACGTTTAGCCTTCTTCCGGTGGGTTACAGCCGGACTGGATAAAGACGCGAATAATGGGAAGTGGGGGTGAGGAGCCTCGTATTTTGCAAGGCTTCCGTGGCTGAGGCGAAAAAAAATGTGTCCATTTCCGTCAGGGGAAATTGGAAGAAAGTGGAACCAAAAAACAAATTGTGTCCGATTGAAATCGAGAAGATTAAAAGGAGAACATTATACAGGTCTGGTTAGTCACCCAATAGAAACCGTCACGTGTTCGGGGTGATCAATTAAGATTTGGGGAAAGGTGTAGTCAATGAATAATTTTCTTTTCTTGCATTTTGTTCGGCACTGATCACTTTCTATAACTATAACAGGTCTGGTTAGTAACTCAATAGAAACTGCCATGTGGCCAACGTCTTTTGGCAGCACGTCGTGTTGGGGGTGATCAATGAAAAAAATGGAAAAGGGAGTAATCAACCTTTTGTTCGGCGGTGATCACTAAAAAAGTTTGAATTTTCAACAAAACAAACAAGTGTGAATGCTGCCTGACACAAACAAAGGGATCAATTCAGCATAAACTTACATTGCAAATTGAACCTATTTTTTTTTAAAAACAAAAGAAAAGTTCTTTCTAGACATAATAAAGAGTACATTCTAGCCCTATTAGTGCGGCCTATACGCGTGATACATACATACATAATCAGCCAGCAAGACCAACTTGAAAACTGAAGAAACCCATGTTGACAGTTTTTGTGACAGTTTTGGTTCTGCTTGTACCTCTTGGTCTCCGATCGCATTCGGTTCGGCAGGCCGTGGTTCAACC
>VCCN01004225.1:84211-95276 GCA_006491835.1 Architeuthis dux | reverse complement strand
TTCATTCGGCGTCTTCAGAAGCTCTTTTGCTGTGCAGAATACACGTGTGAAGTCCGATTTTCACATGTTTGTGTTACACATGTCTCATGTCTCACATGTTTGTGATATCGGACTGCATACGTGCAGACGTAACACGCTGTTCTCAGTTTTTCATTTCCACATTGTCAAATTACCTCTACCATTCTGTCGGATTACCTTACGTCAACATCTAACAGAAAAAAAAGAATATATATATCATCATCATCATCGTCATCATCCATTATGTTCACTGCTGGACGAAGACATTCCCCGTCCCCTTCCATGACAACCGCGATTGCGCTGATCCAGGCCATGTCTCATGTCAGGAGCTCTGAATCATACGCATCGCTCTTCTCTCTATTTCACGATCGGTTTTTGGCTAAAATATATATGTGGTTCCCTAATATCATCAGCCGTCATGAGCCCACTGCTGGACAAAGGCCTTTCCCATCTCCTTCCATGACGACCTATCGTGTGCTAACCTCTGCCACGACTTACCGACAAAACTTTCTATCTCACCCCTCTATCCTGTGTCTGGTCTTTTCCTACTGCGTTTACTGTCCCATGGGCACCAATCGGTTAGTCTTTTGCCCCACCTATTTTAATCTCTTCTTTCTAGGTGACTAGCCCATCTCCATTTTTGTTGCTTAATTATTTGTATAATATCCTTCACTCTAGACCTCCCTCTGGTCCATGTTAATCTTTTTCTCTCTCTCTTAGAGTTATTCCTAGCATTGCTCTTTCCATGGCTCGCGATTCTCAGTTGGTTTTCAGTTCGTTTTGTTAATGTTTCGCATCCGTAAGTCATGGCTGGTATTATGCAACCGTTGTATACTTTGCGCTTTAAGAACATTGGTAAGGTGATCTACAAAATGTCTCTATTCATACCGAATGCTTTCCAGTCGTTCTGCGTCGTTTTATTTCGCTGCCATGGTCTTTCTCTTACTGTATTACCTTTATGACCTTTTGGGGGACTTTATCGTTGAACATTACTTCTGTCTTTGTTCTGTTCATCTTTAAGCCTACTTTTTTACTTTCTATATTTAGATCTGTCAATATGTTTTGTAATTATTCGGATGCGTCTGACGCAACGGAGATGCCATCGGCGAATATCAAGTAGTTTAAGTATTCTCCATCTATGTTTATTCCCATTCCCTCCCGATCAGATTTCTGGAAGATGCTTTCAATGCTTGCTGTAAATAGTTTAGGTGATATTGTATTCCCTTGTCTTACTCCTTTTGCTATTTTTATCTTGTTTGTATCTTTATGTAGTCTAATAATTGCAGTGCCATTTTCGTATATGTTTTGGATGATTTTATTGAAATTCTCGTTAACCCCTTGTTCTAGCATTGAGTTGAAGACTGCCGTGTGTTCTACCGAGTCAAATGTTTCTCATAATCTACAAAGGCCAAACAGTGGTTTGTTGTATTCTAAGGATGTTTCGATTGATTGTTGTATTGCATGTAGGCGATCTATTATTGAGTAGCCGCTTCTGAAGCCTGCCGGCTCGCGTGGTTGATTTTCATCTAGAGTGCATGTTAATCTGTTTGTGAGTATGTTTGTGAATAGTTTATATATATCAGGTAATAGTGTGGAAAGGTGTTCTATGTGATCTTCATCCGCAAAGTCCAAAAAGAATAATGTGGCGGGTTTTGGAATTATTGCCACAAAATGGCGGCCATTTTGGTCATTTTGGATTTCCTAATTTTTTCATTTATTGCTTTGAAAGGGTAATAAAATAAAATTTAATAATTGAAATAAACATCATTTCTTATGTTATGGTAGTTGTACAATCTATTTACATAAGATTTTTCAGTACTAAATGCATCATTATGAAATTGTGGGCCATTATAAGGACAAAACCGTTTACGGGCCCTTGATAGGAAGATTCCCATTCCTGCTATGAGAAAGCTAATTGATATTTCAAAATTTGACCTGAATAAATTATCTGCAGAATTTTATTGTCTTTCGAATGACACCAAAATGACCTTCAAAGCTTTTGTAAATTAGCAAAACTATACATTTTCGGAATCTTCAGTGCATGGAGAATCCGGAAATCAATGTTGGCATTTGCACATACACCTGCATGGCCGCCATTTTGGATTTTCAAAATGGCCGCATATTTTGCACTATTAGTCAGGTTCACTAGGTATTTTCGTTCAAAGTTTTTGTAGATTAGCAAAACTATATATTTCTGGAATCTTCAGAGCCTGGTGAATTAAAAGAATATGAATCTTTCTGGTACATATATGTAACGAAATAGACCCAGATCATGTTACCGGTAGCCAGTTGGGATAGGAACTTGGTCAGATTTGAAACACTGCCTACGTGACCAACTGGGGGATCGTGTTACCAAAGAACCGTTTGGGGATTTGAAAAGGGGGAGGAGTTATGGCCATTAGCATATATAAAGGCTAGATCGAAACAGAAGGGAGTAGAGTTGGGGTCGCGACCTGAGCAGACCCGGACAGTGAAACATCATCATCATCATCATCATCATCATCGCAGTCCGCAGCCCGCGGAGGAAATGATGGCCTCTGTATCTTTCTATCTCACCCTGACTTTCTCTGAAACTACTATCTCTCTCTCTCTCTCTCTCTCTCTCTCTCTCTCTCTCTCTCCCTCAACATCTCTTTCCCACACGGCGACCAGAAGAGGAGAAGTTCGATCGCCCGTTATGCTACATATACATCATCGTAAACATTCCATTAATTAACACTAGTGTACATGTATTTAATGCAAACTGAAGACTTTCACAGAAAAAAAAACATATATCTCCATGCTTGGGGGTAGTGAGGAGGCACAGAAGCACACACCAACGCTGACAAGACAATGGCCGAACGATAAGTCCAGAAATGATAAGTGAAGTCCGTGAGGCAGAAAGATAAGTGATGTCCATGAGACAGAGAAACAGACAAAAGCCATCAGTTCTTTACAGCCCTGAAGCCCGTGAAGAGGATATTGTACTTGAAGTTTTCCCGTAAAATGCTTCACGTTTTAGGCTGGAACCTTTTAAGCCCAACAGATACAAATTGACAACATACATTGTTGGAAAGCTGGGGAAATTATCATCTTAACGATATATTTCTATATATATACCTCCATCAAGAATAAGGTCCACAATCCATAGACTTCGGATTGTGTACTTGAAGTTTTCCCGTAAAATGCTGAATACTTAGCTTCAAATTTTCGGCTGTAACATTTTAAGTCGTTTTCGGTTGTAATATATTTAATAAAGTGTATTTTTGAATTCCTCATGTCTGAAAACCATGATTCAGCCTTTTAAAGTACTCAGATATGTTAATTGGGAGACGAGATATGAAATTCTGTTTTCTTTTTGGTGTGTGCTGGTGACAATTTTGTTTCATGCAAATGAGGTAGTTCATCTCAACTTTTTTCTTGGGAACATCTTTTTTCTGAAAGAGGACATCATAAGGAACATTTTAGTACCCAATTCATAGGATCCCGGGGATGGGGGCGGGAAGGCCCTGCTGGGCCCCGGACTACCTGTTTTTTAACACAGTGAACCTGACTATACTAGCAAAAATGCTTACAGTATCTATTGAAGAACATAGATTGCAAATTGGGAATATTCCTATCAAGGGCTCGTAAACCATTATTTTTGCACATATAATGGCCCATAATTTCATAATGATGCATTTAGTACTGAAATATTTTTTAAAAATAGATTGTACACTTACCATAACATAAGAAATGATGCTTATTTCAATTATCAACTTTGGTTTTATTACCCTTTAAATGCAATAAATGAAAAGATTTAGAAATCCAAAATGGCCGCCATTTTGTCACGATAACTCGAAAACCCGCCACATGAAGTTTTCGGACTTTTTGGATGAACATCACATACAACACTTCTACATATTCCCAAAGTTTCAGTTTCTCAATCTAAATTCTGAGGTTAAACCCTAACTGTACTGTATTATGTGTTATTGTTTACGTTTGTATTGCCAACCATCTCTGCTGCTTCCTTATTTGTACTTGTCGGACTATTACTCTTTTCCTCTATGTCACTGTCGCTATTCCATAAGGCCTGGATCTGTTCTCTATCGCTACTCTAAAGTTGCTAATGTTCTCTATCTCTATCTTATTAGGGCATCTCTTCTTAAGAATCATTTTATTCATTTAAGTTTTAAAGTTAGATTTAGTTCTGCAGGCTACCATTCCATGGTCGCTACCTATGTCTACTTTGTTTATAACGGTAACGTTCTAATGTTATTATTTGAGGTAAGGTACCAGGCATCGATCGTGTTTACCCAGAAATTATTCACTCACGTTCCGTTCTCTGTAACATTAGAAACGTGCAAATTGTCAGTTGATCTAGCAATTATAAACTGATATTGGCGGATCTTGTTTCATTTGGAACGCGGAGATTTCCAAACCTCACCTAACCCGACGGTGACAACCCTGCAGGCTGGCCCTACACTCGGCCCGCGCCAGGCGTAATTACATGTTATCGATTCTTCAACAACCCCAAGGCCACATCTGACAATAGTTTTAAGATCATGACTAGCAGGGATACCCGGCGTTGCCCGGGGAAAAGAATCAAATATAACAACACGGGGAAGCAAATGTTATTTTATAGAGATTTCGTAAAAATTAACTCCTATGTCACTCGTCGGTTTGTTTTACCCTCCATGGTCAAGTTGTCATGTCCCTGTGTCATCTGTCCATTGAGCGCAAACAGACTCACAGATGGAACATTTTATTTATTAGAAAGACGTCGACTTACGCCCGACCGACTTATGTTCTATAGCAGATACGTCCAATTCAGTCATTACAGTTCTATGTCTCAACTGAGAATGACGAAAACTTCCGTCATGTTATTGTCAGCTTTCTGAAGTGAACGCAGTGTATACGTCATGTTTGTTTCAAGTTCTCCAGACAGGGAAGCCGAGAAGGAGAAGGTGAAAGAGCAGACACCTTGCTGGATTGAGCTAATGACAGTGATAGAGACGTAATGGATGACATTTTTTCGTAGAGCTTATCTTTTAGTTCCGATCCGAGCTATTTACTTACAGTCATAGACTGAAATCTGAGCCATTGCGATGAAAACCAACTAAAATTAAGATGAAAGAAATATCAGTCAAAGATTAATAATAGTTGACAGTTCTTCTTCTAAGGAATTCAGGCAACTTAAAGCAATTACTATTGGGTATAAAAGCAACTAAAATGAAGGTGAAAGAAATACCAGTCAAAAATGAATAATAGTTGACAATGCTTCATCTAAGGAATTCAGGCAACTTAAAGCAATTACTATTGGGTATAAAAGCAACTAAAATTAAGGTGAAAGAAATACCAGTAAAAGAATTAATAAAAGTTGACAATTTCGGAAAAGTTCTAAGGGTCTTGAAGGTTGCCATGTGTTGAAACGAAAAGATTTAAAACTCGGAAGACGCTCAGAAAACAGTAAAACTTAAACTTTTTGGAAAAATTAAGAAGATTCTGGAAGACCGCCTGGTTCCGCCCCTGGAATGACGGTCCGAGTCAAATTTGTATTAAAAACAAACAACTAAAAATGAAGTTGAAGGTAAAAACTAGTCAAAATTAATAATAAAAATATTGCCTTCTTAGATCTTTGTTCGCGAATCCAAAGCCATCTGTTTATGTAAAAGCATGTGTGTATTTTTAAAGCGGGTTTTTCCGATTTCTATTCCTTTTCTTATTCAGAAAACAACTGCTCCATACTGCAGGGGAGGTCAGTTGGGCGGGGGTGGGGGTGAAAGATATCAGGTAACGATTTTTCTAACGATAGCGCATGCGCGCGAAAGACGGAAGTGATGTACGGTTTGACAGGGAGAAGGCGTTGTAGCGTCAAAACCGGATCAAATCTCTGGAGCGTTATCGAAATGGATAAAATGGATGAAATGTCGCGTGGATTGTCAGCGTTTTCACTTCGTGGGCTGCGGTCGTCGCCAAAGCTCGTGATGGACGGCTTCCGATCTTGGGAAAAAATTGTGGGTCGTTTCAATGGCCCCGGTCGTGGGCAGCCGCGCACGCGCACGCGCACGACACACATGCATAGATCAGACGATGCGAATAGAGAGCGATTCGTCAAAGGACATCAACACGACGTATTTGCGAAGCTTAACTTAGTGTGACACAAGGCCACGGTTTTTTGAGGGGCATCCAGGGGGTTTAAAGTCAGAGAATTTGTAAATTAAGACGAGTTTGCTAACCATTATTCTATGGTAGACGCCCATGTATGAATATACAGTGTCTTGCAAAAGTTTAAAAAGCCCACCCGAAAATCATGAAAATAAGATTTTTTCAATTTAAAAATATTGCATTCTTTTATTGTGTACAAAAACTTACTAGATAAGAAATATGCATTAACCTAAGTTGAAAAGTTAGTATTTACAAGGGCAGTATTTGTTTTTTATCCCTACCTTGAGTCTGGAATGTATTGATGCAGCGAAGCAGTTGCACATTTTGTGTCCAAATTGTCTTTATTATTTCTTTCAGATGATCTATGGTGTCGATTTTCATTGGTGCCATATTTCTTTTCATAATATTCCACAGATTCCCTATCGGATTGGGGTCCTGGGAGTTAGGCGGCCATTCCAAGTGCTTCATATCATGACCCTGAATCCATTTTTACACATTTAGCCGATTGATTGATTGATTGTTTTGTTTAACGGCACATCGACCATTGGTGGGTCATTTAGTGCCGAATTCTGTTTCTTTTTGAATACACAATTTATGTGGACAAATTATTGTAGGCACATTTTTGTAGACACTTTGTTAAGGTATGTATATCGAATCTGTTTTTTTATATTTTTGAGAAGAGTTTCAAAGGTTATTTTTTTTAACTAGAGTCATGAGACTTTGGTGAAAAGTTATATTTAAAATTTTTTTAAATAGAGTCTTGCTAGTTTGCTGAAAGGTTACTTTTCCTTAACTAGAGTCTTGCGATTTGGGTGAAAGAATAAGTGGCCTCTGCAGGGGATGCAGTAGGTGCATTCTAGTCCCCAGCCGACAGGGCCGACACATTTAGCGGTATGGCACGGAGACAATCATGAATGGTTGTAGATGTGATTCTAAGACAGTCAAGTACCTATCAGAATTCATAGTCACTTTTTGTGGCAAAAAGTACATGCAGAATGGTGCTTCGTGCCATGCCGTTAAACATATACAAAATGGATTCAGGGTCATGATATGGAGCACTTGGAATGACTGCCCAACTCACCGGACCTCAATCCGATTGAGAATCTGTGGATTATTATGAAAAGAAAGATGGCACCAATGAAAATCGCCACCATAGATCACCTGAAAGAAATAATAAAGACAATTTGAGCACAAGAAGTTAACAATGATCTGTGTAACAGCTTTGCAGCTACAATACTATAATGTTTATATACATGTATGTTATGTTAAATAAATAAATAAACATGCCTAAGCAAGCACCCAGCAGCCCCTATTCCGTTTCCGGTCCCAGAAGCGGGACCGGAAGTAGGAACAGGGAAGGCGCAGTTCAGCTAAAGCATAGCTCTTATCAACATGTGTTCTTTTGTTTATCCTTTCTTAACACGCTTAAACACGATTACGGATCAAAACGCATTCTAATCTAACACAGCTACTACAGATAGAAACGACGAAGACGCATAGATACAATAAGAACATTACAAATACCTTCCAGAGTCAAGGCTGTGACCAAAAACAAATACGTTCCTTGTAAATACTAACTTTTCAATTTAGGTTAATACATATTTCTTTTCTAGTAAGTTTTTGCACACAAAGAAAGAGTGCAGTATTTTTAAATTGACAAAAATCTTATTTTCATGATTTTCGAGTTGGGTTTCCAAACTTTTTCAAGACACTATATAGATAGTCAGGAAGAAGGCCAAAATGAAAGGAGCACCGATGAGGATTCTACTCACTGCATTAGTGAAGCGAGACGAACTTGTTAACCATTACTCTATGGTAGGCGTCCATATATAGATAGTTACTAAGCTTAGAATTAGAGGAGCACTCATTGGGCACTAATATAACAACACGAGCTTGCAAACCATTATTCTATGGTAGATGTCCATGTTGAATGCATATATATAGTTACTAAGCTTAGCTTAGTCTGATACAAGGGTTCAATTAGAGGGGAACCCAGTGGTGATTAAACGGTACTCTTGTTATAGTGGGGTCCAGGGCGTAATATGCGTGAAAGACTAAGAGTTATTTCCCTTGCATATTTTTTTAATTGGACAGACACGAAATAAATCCCTACGTAATTTTATTAAAAATCAACAAAAAAACAATAATTTATTTTAATACAAAACACTTTAATAACAATAATTTGATAAACAATTTTATACAAAGTTATTCAATAGTTTATTTTAATAGTTTATTTTAATAGTTTATTTTAATACAATAATGCAAGGGGAATAACTCTTAGCATTCTCGCATATTACGTCCATCCAGGACGTAATATGGGTAGAATGCTAATTACAAGAGTACAGATTAAATTAACTGAACTAATGAAGCGAGGCGAGCTTGCTAACCATTATTTTATGTCAAACGTTCATGTATAGATACATATAGATAGTTGCTAAGCTTAGCTTAGTCTGGCAGAAGGCTGAAGTAGTAGGGCAACCTGTGGGGAAAATACTACAGTAGCGAATTGGGCTACGAAACAAACCTATCAATCATCGCAATACGGTTAGCACTAATCACTCATTAGTGTATTGAATTTGATACTCACTGGGGGCTTTACATTTGTGGCCTTGTGCTAGACTATGCTAAGCTGGGTGAATGAAGAATTACCTTGAATAGTGCGGTTTTGATTAGTGAGGTTTAAAAGAAATATAGTACGGTTACGGTATTGCTGTGCGAATTAATGTAACTAAGTATAAGCTGAAAAAAAACCACATTAAATTCTAATATTACCTTGAATAGTGCAGTTTTGATTGGTGTGGGGTTTGATGTAGTACGGTTAAGGTATTGCTGTACAAATTAATGTAACTAAGTATAAGCTGAAAAAAACACGTTAAATTCTAATAATACCTTGAATAGTGCAGTTTTGATTAGTGCGGGTTTTGATGTAGTACAGTTAAGGTATTGCTGTACAAATTAATGTAACTAAGTATAAGCTGAAAAAAGCAACATTTTAAATTATAATAAGACCTTTAACATTGCTGTTTAGTACGGAAAAGTTTGGAAAGAAATTAACCGCACTAACCAAGGTATACCTGTATTTACATATGGGTAATGACCCGTGGCTATGCACATCAACCGAACAAGATGAAATTGCAAGGGGTATTTGAGAAGGTCAACTGAATAAAAGAAAATCATTACTTTGACCGTAAAAAAAAAAATAACTCTTATGAAAATAAAATAGAAACCCTTCCCGACCCCAGGCTCTCGTCCGATCTCTGAAATTAATCATTTTGAGTCATTTGAACCCCGCCCCTTTGGTGTAATCGAACACTTGTCGTAATCATCGTCCATCTTGTGAAGGGTCTATCTGACAAGTCTCCAACAGTCGTTAATCGGGACGAACATCATATTGACTCACTAATAAACCACAGAGAGACACAAGACTGGCCGCTGCAGGGTCAGAATCCACCACCACTTCTATTCCAACTGAAGATATATAAGACTTGTCAGTTTAGCTGTTGGTCGTGATTTCAAATGCAATTTGGTTTAAGGTGACCTGATAAACCAGTGGTTCCAAATATCCCCTATCCATTTTAATCCATTTTGCTTTCTTCATGGGAACATTTTTGAGCGTTCCCAGATCACAAAAATGGTGATAGTACGTTAGGCTGACTGATCGGAGGTCGGGTGATTGGAGGTAGAGGAGAAAGGCGCGCGTGGCACGTACAACGGCACGCTGAATTACAAACGCTAGACGCTATTTGAGCTTTTCGCCTTTTTTCGTAAAACCGAAAAAAGCGTTAAATTATCGTGGCCATTTTTTGGCGTGTTTTTGACTATTTTTAGTGACTTTTTGGTGTTTTTTGGCCGTTTTGGGCAATGTTTTACATTTTTTTTAGCTTTTTGGCAGTCAAACCAGTGCGAAAATATTTTTCGAGTTGCCAACACTCAACTATCCGAAAGTAGAACGTTCATATAAAATCCTTTCGTTAGCCGAAATGGTGCAAAGCGAAGAAGCAATTACTATTAATTTATATGTGAAAAAACATTGAGCGTTCCGAGACTCCCAAAACGATTAGTCTGAGTCATCGGAGGTTGGGGTGTAGGGAGGTACAGGAGACTGAGGTATAGGTATGCGTGTGTGTGTGAGAGAGAGGGAGAGAGAGTGAGAGAGAGAGGGGAGGTGCGCGCTGCCTCTATAACGGCTTGTTGCAAAACAAACGCTGTACGCTATTTTTGGCCCTTTTTTCGTAAAAGCGAAAGAGTTGCGTAAAGCAAACCTTCGTAAAGCGGGGGGTTACCTGTATTCCACGGGCTTCTGAGTTTTAATGATATAAACCTACTCCGCTTAAAGCTATCGTAACGAGTGTCATCGACCAGGCACAAGCGAGAATCAAACCACGGTGTTATTCTCTCTAGTCACTAACCGACACGTGTGATACAGATCTAATTTATTGCTTATTGATTTTATGCCTCTGGAGATGGTGGTGTTGGCGGGTAATTTAAAACGCGTAGCCTAGCGGGTTGTGGTAATATACGAGAATCAGCAGGTAGCAACAGGAAGCAACAGGAAACAACAAGAAGCAACGACAAGCGTATAAAAATATCATTTATTACCAGTAACAAACATTACTCATGAAAATAGCAATATGATGAAACTATTAAAATGGTTCTTCGGACGATTGAACTCCTTCTTGTTGTTTGTGTTGTTAACACGGCCGATCCATTCTACAGCCTTCCGCAGGTGTAATATCCGAATGTGATGCGGTAAACAGAAGTTTTTAACTTCAAAAGTGGCAACCCTTATAACGTAGGATTCAGGTGTTTCTTGATCCTTGCCTTATCATTATAACAAGGTTACGTTATAATGGTTGACTCCAAACATATGTTTACTTTTTACTTGTTGTTTGTGTTGTTCTATAGTTTTGAGAAGGGTCAT
>VCCN01004225.1:65759-83975 GCA_006491835.1 Architeuthis dux | reverse complement strand
GAAACTTTGCACACACACTCCCCTCAATGAGTAGGGGGAAATGATTGTTTTGTTTTTTGAAAATTCACCCCCTAGATAGGTTTTTAGAGGGGGGTTCAATATGCAATGTAAGTTTATGCTAAATTGGTCACTACTTTGTGCCCACTTGTTCTTTGAAGATTCAGACCTTTTTTAGTGATCACAGCCCAACAAAAGGCGAAAGGAGTAAGACAGTTGCGTAAAGTGAACTTTCGTAAAGCAGGGGATATCCGTACATAAATTACGTGACCGGATTACGTGCTCTGCCCTCATTCGACCACGTGTCCAACCATGACCTTAAAAGATTTTCCATTTTCTGTTTTCTGGGACAATATCTGGCCTGTCTATTGCATGCACAGACACACACACACACACACACACACACACACACACACACACACACACATGCAACGACACATAAGCTCATACAAGAACACGCCCATAGGTGTACACATACGCATACATAGAGAAGCATGTTTGATAGCAAAGATATTTGCGTATTTCCAAGCACAATCAATAGTTTTCAAACCAATTAGTTTTCAAAAGCTTGCCGAATTTCACAGTGTATAATACGCGCTTTTTTCAGCCTGCGTTCTATACGGTGGATCTTGGGATCTATGAACCACCTTAATTTAACGATTCAGGCAACTATACTTGGTATATTACCAATAGCCTAACAAGGTGCGTCTTATATTTTGCAAATTACGTTACTTTATAAAGAAACCCAGACCTCATCTCTGCTTATTTATTTCATCGCTTGTTTTTTTGTCTTTACTTTTGGTCACCCTAAGCAAGGCCTTTCAGCCACTTTTCATATCAAAGGGTTAGTAAGAAGGCAGTTATTTATGCCACAGAATTAAGACCAGTAAAAGAAACATGTTAAAATAGCTTATTGATGTTAAAATTGTAAAGTTGGAAACACTAAAACATGACATGTTTAAAATGAAGACTAAGAAAGACTAAGAAAAGCCAAAGAGTGTTAAAATGACTTATAAGAGTTAGAAACACTAAAAATGGAGAGCAATATGAGAATTTAAAAAGAGACTAACATCACTCTGGATTTAAAATGTCGAGATTGTACTCGTCGGGAAAACATTGAGAATTGAGCTCATTCCACATAGCAGATGTTCTTGGGAAGTAGCTATTTGCTTGGAACTTGTGGCGAATTATTGATATATCCCAAAAGTATGGCCTTGATTGCAGACCAAGTTGTACAGCAATTGCAATAGAGACTTGCCTTGGGATACACACATCCCATTCTCTTCATTTACGTTTAACCATGTAACGAAAACAAAGACAATACTAAAATGTTGAGAGATATTCTCTCTGTTATTATATTAATGAGGCATATTGATAAAAAAAAAATGGCAGACAGACGCTCAATTGTTGTTTTGAAGCTGAAAGGGGAATGGAATTACAGGTTATTCCAAGACTGAGTATTATACACCTGTTATTTTATACGGGATAATAGAACGGTTTCGTCTGGAGAGACTAGGGTTCTGATTGAACAGCCCTTCATTAGGAAGTAGCGGCGAAACCAGGTCAAAAGCTTGGGGTGGGGGGACAGGCTGTGTTGCCAACTTTAAAAATCTTTTCTTGCTTAATCAACTTCGAAAGACCGTCAAAAACGCCAAAATGCATTAAAAACATTGTTAGCCATTTTTATGGCCATTTAAATGGCTAGGATAGCTAGATTAGACTAAAGAGAATGGCTAAAAACAGCTAAGAAATAGGAAAAGCTGCTAAAGAGATGGTGCTAAAAACGTTTTGTCAAAATGTAACCTGGTAAGGTGTCACAATTTTTAAAAGATTTTGTATTTATTTCTGTCTTCCTGCCGGACTAGCCTCGCCCTACCCCCACCCCCACGGGTTTCTCATCATTTTTGCACGAATTACTAGGGTCGGTCTTGAAGAAGTTGGGAAGTCCAGAGCTCCCATTCGCCCCCCCCCCCTGGCGCCGTCACTGTTAGAACGGCTGCGTACAACAGTGGTCTCTGGGTTTTAAGCGATTTGTGCGTGTGATTCGAGATACATCTCTTGACGTGCAGGGAACGAAGCTGACTATTTATAAGCAGACGACCTTTTAGTAGAGCAGCCATACTGTTACGGGGGCCATATTGTTCCAATAGTAGCCATTTACAATTCCCTAAAAGAATTCATTTAACGAAGAACTTTACTACCAAACACATAACATCTGTGGAATAGCAACATAATTCCATACAAAAAAGACAATACAACAATCAATCCATTATTCACTGAGGAGCTGAGTAAATCAGCTACAACAAAGGTCAAAACAAAACATCTGACAATAAAGACACAATACGTATTTATTATTAATTGTCAATCTATTGAGGAGGTGAATTAAGCTAAGCTCAGGTCGCCCTACGATCCGATCAGATTATCGCCGATTTAGCCGTAAGTTGAACTCAGGTCGGTTTTCGCGAGGTGTCGCCGATTTGTATTTTTAATCGCGGTTCAAAACGGAGGTGCCAATGGCGTAGTCAGTAACTGCACGGACAATGGAATCGGCGACCCGAGTTCAAACTCCGGTCGAAGCTGTTCATGTCAACTTCGCACGAATGCCGTTGGGAAAGGCATTAATCATCCGCCCCACCAGCTATGGGTAAAATATTGGGCTCTCTAGCCTTAGGAAGGAAACCAGTCTAGAAGAAGGACAACTCTGATTCCAAACCAGAGAGTGGAGCCCCCTTAAGGCAGTTTGACGCCCAATTTGACGTCCCCCCCGGAAACTCAAGCATGGCGTATCGCTCTCTGCTTTCTTCTGGACTACATCAGCAAAGAGGGGATTTCTGGCTACTGGGCATCCCAGAATCTCTATACACTTCGCCCAGGCATGCGCCCGGGGGGACGTTCCATCTCTGTCTATAGAAACAGAACAGAGGCCATTCATTCTCTTAGAGACGTTTTATACTCATGTCGCAACGACTCGATTCTCAATCGCTACAGAAAAGTCTGGCGTCATATGACCATAATAAAACTGGCGCTGTTCAAAATTATTTTGTTAATCGTCCGTTTGCAAATCTCATTACACGATAGACGAACATGAAAATCAGGGAGTTTACCAAAACTAGGAAACACTTAGAGAGGGCATACCTTTGTCAACGCCGCTAGAAAATCTGAATTAAATTCATTGAAAACTTTTGGAGATATCGGAAACGGAAAAATAACGCTCAATCAGAAACGAATTCCTGCATCCGCCCCCAAATTCAATCACGTCTTCTTTAATACGTGCCTTACCCTTAAATTCATTGAGAACTTTCGTAGATATCGTGTAGACAGGCAGGAGCGAATACAGAATTATCTCTCAATCGAATTAATCAATTTTCTTTACAATGCGGCTCACCAATAATTAACCCATTATTGATTGACAGTCCACACTTAGGAGCTGAGTAATGAAGCTATCACGTCCAAAATCAAGTCACTAGAATCAGGGGAGTTACATGGTGGCGCCAATCTCCTCTACAAATAATATGAGGCTGTTAGTACTGCACTCTTTTCCATCAAACATTGTGGTATGCAAGTGACGATATCTGGCGATGTGAAGAGAGAGTTTAAATCATGCTTTTTCTAGAGAGTGGGGATATTGGCACAAATTAAACACACCCAGCTCCAATCAGAATTCGTTGATTCCGTATTCCACACTGATAACCATTTCAACAGCAGGCTTCATCTATACCTACCTTTCTCAGCCGGGGTTCCGCGGAACCTTAGGGTTCTGCGAGAGGTTGTCAGGGGTTCTGCGAACATTTTATACATATAAAAGCACCTGACTGTTGCTTCATTTCAATTTCTTTTTATATAACGAATAACGGTCCCTGTCTTGATGACATTTGACACTAGATTCTAGCATTTTTACCAAATGAAAAAGACTAGCGCTTGGCATTCTTTTTACAATCGTTATAAATTTCAGAAATTTAAAATTTTTAAATTTGGCTTAGCCAAATAATTGTGCATTTTGTGCACATGGTGGTAATCTTGAATTTCTAGATAGAAGGAAGCTTCTGTGCAATTCTAAAGTTCCAATTTCGAATTCTGCATCATAAGAAATGTATGATTTGACACCGATATCATCCACATCGGACTTGTTTATGCATATCATATTATATCCATTGCTGATAGGAAAATTGATCTAAAAACAGTTGTCACTGGCAGACATTTTGAAATGGCTGCTATGGGCGACATATTGAAAATTCATGATGGCTACATATCAAAATTCTTTTGGAATGCCTTTGGCTATAAGTGTACCAAATTGTATTCTTTTATCATAAAATGCACAATTAGCTTGAAATTTTCAGCTAAGCGGCCCCACTAAAAGGAAACATTTCTAAAAAGCTATAATCTTAGATAATATAAAATACGTATAATTAGGGTCTCAGACTTTCGATATTTATCGATTTTCGTTGATTTGATTTTACGCCAAATAGTTACAAATCAATATTAAATTAATATTAAAAAGTGTACATTTTCATTAAACGAGGCTCTATATTTAAAAAAAACTATGTTTTGTTTTGTATTAAACCAGTTATTTGATAATTTTGTTATGTTTGCCTTCTGAGTTCTAAAATAGAATATTTTCAAATTCTTTTTGAAAAACAGCCAGAAAAACAGTCAGAAAAACATTTTTTAACATACCTCAAATATTAAGTACGTCATGATTAAAATAGATTTAAACATTTTTTTTTAACGGACAACTCTGTTCCTGCTGTCATGGAGAACGTACTGCCATCGATACACGCTGGAAGAGCCAGCTGGTCTCGCGCTGTTCGTCGTGTTGTTGAGCAGCTATGAGCCTATTCGGCGAATGAGCTTCAAAGCCTTGGGGCCTATCAAGCCAGACATTTTGACCGTAACCGGTACAAACTCGTACCTATCGGTCAGTGAGCGATATTTGGCCATCTTCCGCTCCTCGGCCTGTCGGGCGACAATACCTGGCTCAAAAGCCGACGAGACCAGGTTGCCGTTTGCGAAGGAATCACTGCAAGTGGCATCCCAAATTAATGGTTTGCCGGATGAGAATGAGAAAACAGTTATCCCGTCCGGGCGTTTACCATCTCCACGGTCTAGACCAATGGGCTCCAATACGGCGTGGATTCTGAGTTCTTATAATTCTTTTTATATAAGTGTATACAGTTTATTGAAAACATTGATTTTATGAAAGGTAAGATAGCTTATCAATATTCTTTCAAGGAAACCGACTTCCATTTTATATTTATATTTATATAAAATATTCGTTGGGTGAGAAGTGGCTGAAAAAATGGAGTATCTTAGAATGTTCACCAAAATAAACAAATATGTAGAAAACTATCTTCCTGTACACTGTAGAATACTGATAGTTACTTTTAGATTATTATACATAATAGTGGGCGCGCATGATAAGTGCCCACCGAACAATCTTTAAAATGTTTATATTTTCGTTATTTTTAGAGCTACAATTCTCAATTTTTTAAATATTTTTTTTGTTTTTTGAAAATTCCCACCTAAAATAGATTTTTAGAAAGGGGTTTAATATACAATGTAAGTTTATCCTAAATTGGTCATTAGTTTCTGCCAGCTTCTTTTTTTTGAAAATTCGGACAATTTTTAGTGATCACAGCCCAACAAAAGGCAAGAGAAGTAACTTATTCATTGATCACTCCTTTTTCCAACTTTTTAATTGATCAACCCCAACACAGCTTATATGGGTGGCGGTGATTCATAATTTCCCTTGGAATGCTAGTTTTATTATATGTTTGCCTTCTGAGTTCTTATATCTTTTATATAAGTGTATAAAGTTTATGAAAAACATTGATTTTATGAAAGGTAAGATAAGCTTATCAATATTTTCTCAAGGAAACTGACTTCTATTTTATATTTTTTATATTAAATGTCCTTTGGGTGAGAAGGGACTGAAAAATGGAGTATCTTAGAATGTTCACCAAAATAAAGAAATATATAGAAAATGATCTTCCTGTACACAGCAGAATACTGATTTAGATTTAGATTATAGGGACGACTGGGGACAGTTGCAACACTTTTTGCATTTCTCTCAGTTACTCAGAGATAAGAATAGAATCAGCGTGAATGGAAAATATGGAAAGATTTATAAACATATGAATGGAGGACAGGCATCAGCGTAACTATTCATGTTCGCTACTTGCCATACAAATGAAAGTTTTAAGTTTGATGATGACCAATATGAAATCTGTGGTGGTTTTGTGACTAGGAATATATCGTAGGAACCTTTTATTTATATCATTAATCCTATGGTACAATTGATTTTATTTTACGTCGTTTCACTTAAAGTCGCACTTCCAGAGATCCTATCAACAACGTTAAGTGAGGAACTGCTGTAAATTCTCTTTGCCATCATTTCTTTTCTGTTCGACGCCATTTTCTGAGTCCAATAGGAATCCATTATTTAGTACTGGAGACTGGGAGCGGTTGCAACACTTTTTGCATTTCTTTCAATTACTCAGAGACTATTTGGACCTAGACCAACCAAACCTTTATATATTAAACTTACATCTGTCTGCTTTATATATTAAATATAAATTATATATTACCCATACAATTTAAATACATATTACATATGACATATCGTTCAAAATATGGAAGAAGTCAAACTCACGCTCACGTCAAACCTGGGGACAGTTGCAACACAAATCAGGGACGTTTGCAACATATTAAAATACATTTCACAAATTAACTTTTGCTTTTTGTCTCAATAAGCATAGTATTCTGAAAATATGCATTGTTTTATAATAATATTATAGTATTTATTTATTTATCAAATAACAGTTATTAAGTTTTGTTTGTTTATGCATAGAACATAGGCCTACCTTGAGTCAATGTGCAGATGCTATTCAATCTCTCCATATGTCAGTGTTTGTCTAACACTGAAATATGGAGAGATTGAATAGCATCTGCCCATTGATTCATTGACTGTAAACTGCAGAATACTGATGAAGTATGGAACAATTTGCAATGCAAAAAACGTTTATTAAACATGTATTTATTGTTCAAAACTGCAACTGTTTAGAAAACTGATTTTTGTCACACTCCAGTGAATGTGAACTTCGATCTTGGGTTTCCTGAAAGGCGCACATACATTCCAAAATGACACAGCTAATGAACTTTTTAAAACTTGTTGCACCGTCCCCAACCCTATCAGCCATGACAGCAAACCATGTGCTAGCTAGACACACTGACATTGACACATGCTAACAATGTCACTCAGAAGTCAACAAAACAATGATTTAAACTAAGTAAGTTTTGATTAATTCATTCAAATGGCCAGGACCGTATGACAAAAATACAGCTCATTAAAATAAGAATAACTTTCATACTCCAAAACACGTTGTTTTTTCCCCAATTAATGCAGCAGCAGATGTTGAATGTGTCTTCTGTTCTCCTAGTGGGGTGGAGTGTCTAACTGTGCATGTGCACTATCAGTGTCATCACTCTAGCATGTTTCTGATGTGTGGAATAAGGCTAGTTGCAACCGTCTACAGTCTCCCCATATACATATACATTTTTGAACACACGGATGTGTCATTAGCTGTACATATACTATTTAGAAACAGGGCTTACTTGAGATATGATATATCTATCTATCTATCTATCTATCTATCTATCTATCTATCTCTGTCTCTTCATATCTATCTATCTATCTCTATATATATATATATGTGTATCTATCTATCTATCTATCTATGTGTATCTATCTATGTGTATCTATCTATCTATCTATTTCTGTCTCTTCATATCTATCTATCTATCTATCTATCTATCTATGTGTGTATATCTATCTATCTATCTATCTATCTATCTATCTATCTCTATGTGTATCTATCTATTTATCTATCTATATCTATGTGTATCTACATATCTATCTATATATCTATCTATATGTGTATCTATCTATTTATCTATCTATATCTATGTGTATCTATCTATCTATCTATTTCTGTCTCTTCATATCTATCTATCTATCTATCTATCTATGTGTGTGTATCTATCTATCTATCTATCTATCTATCTATCTATCTATCTATCTCTATGTGTATCTATCTATTTATCTATCTATATCTATGTGTATCTACATATCTATCTATCTATCTATCTATCTATCTATCTATCTATCCGGACTTCGGCCAGCCCTACCCGTTCATAGTAGGAACTTGAAATTATGCACACACTCCCCTCAATGAGTAGGGAAAACGTTTTTTGCTTTTAAGGAGGGGTTCAATATGCAATGTAAGTTTATGCTAAATTGGTCATCAGTTTGTGCCCGCTTGCTTTTTGAAAATTCAGACATTTTTTTAGTGATCACACATCACATCAAAAGGCGAGAGAAGGGATTTATTCATTGATCACCACTTTTTCCAACTTTTTAATTGATCACCTCCAACACAGCATATATTGATGGCGGTGATTCATAATTTCCCTTGGAATGCTAGTCTTTCCTGTTTTTTCCACAATACAAATATCAAGAAAATATTATTGTTATTGATTGATGTTGATTGAGTAGAATAAAAAGAAATCCAATATTTTCAAAATTATTAAAAAAAAACAACCGTTATTAATTATTCAAATTTCTTTAATTGTAATTAACAGTTGTAATTAACAAATTACGTGCAAGGCATCAGTTTTCCATAATTCTCCTATTGATTATCTTTTGTAATTAAACTTTTTTTCTCGGTTTTTCCATCTTTTTTGTTTTTGTTTTTGTCTATCATTTTCTTTCCATCTCCCAATTCCTCAGGCGAAAAAGATGGTTTTCGTCATTCCACGTTTACTTTTTCTCCCCTATCTTCTTTTTCAGTAAATTGTTCTATGTATTTTTATCTATTTATTTATTCTTATTACGCATGTTTTGGCGCCGCTTCTCCTCCTAAGGTCTTCGAGATATCAACCCCATTCCAACGCTTATTAGTGTGTCTTCATGTCATGTATATTGCTTACATACAGTTTTGATAAAAGTTAATTCTTTAAGGTTTTAGAGGAGGGTTCTATTTACAATGTAACTATAATGCTAAACCGGACCTTTACTTTCCGCTGTTTGTAGGGAAGTATAGTTTTGAAGTATTCGGTTACTTCCCTTGTGAAGGTTGTAAAATCTTTTTTGCTAGTAATCTTTTTCGCTTTCATTAGTTTTATTCAAATCTTCCACTTATACCCGAGGTGTCGTGGGGAGGTGGAGACATCTGTTTTTCTATTCCCCTTCATTTTACTTGGGAAATTTATTATAATCCACTTCCAGCTTGCTAGGCCCGTTAACCATACATTTCTAGAACACGTTCCCCATTCCCTCTGTTGCCCACCTTCCACGACGCTAGACGAGGGTTTGGAATCAGAGTTGTCCGTCTCCTAGACTGGTTGCCAACCAAATCTTAAGAGCCTAGTCTGCTCTGCTATTTAGCCTAGAAGAGATGTATTCATGCCTTATCCGAGGGAATTAGTGTTAATTGGACACAAACTATCTCTGCCGGAGAGAGAGAGAGAGAGAGAGAGAGAGAGAGAGAGAGAGAGAGAGAGAGAGAGAGAGAGAGAGAGAGAGATGTGCAACAAACATGTTGAGGAAAAAGACACAACGATCGAAATCGAAAACGCTGAGCCAAAGAAAGTGGGCCACTATATCTCCATGAAACCCTTTTTGCTGAAAACCTTCATGATCTGCAAATAATGCTAGACTAACTGAATGAAGAAAGAAAGAAAGAAAGAATGTCGGTCTTCACATTAACTTCAGTAAATCAATGCCATGTGCAACAAACATGTTGAAGACAAAGACACAACGATCGAAATAAAAAACGCAGAGCCAAGGAAAGTAGACCACTACATCTACCTAGAATAACGAATCTACCGGAATCCTCAAATGAAGAAAAAATCAAGCGAAGAATCCCTATGCGTTGGCAAGCTCCCCGATTTCATTCCCCGGGGGGAGCAGGGTGGTTTTCGTTATTCCAAGAGTTTCCCCTTCTCTGTTTTCTCCTTCTGTAAATTTTCAATCTTCTATTCTTCTCTTCTTTTTTTCTCTTATCCAATCCTCATCGACGATTTGTAGTTTTGTGTCCTACGTGACAGATAAATATAGGGCGACTGAGTTCGGTATTTTTGAGATGAGGTGTTAGTATTACTGATACTATTGTTCGGACTGAGATCCTCATCTTGGTTGTCATTTCCGTGGATCAAATAAAGGGTTCAGTTCAATAGTTCCGGTAAGTTACCGACAAAACTTGACACCTGAAGAAGGCCGGAGGGTACATCGGCCGAAACGTTGTGGAAATGACAACCAAGATGAGGATCTCAGTCCGAACAATAGTATCAGCAAATATAGGGCGGTACAAATGTCAATTTTCATTTTAAAACTCAAATAACTTTTTCTTTTACTATAAAGGTAAAGAAATTGTCTCTTTAGATATACTTATTTTGGACCTTGACTTTTGGACCTTGAAAATTACTTTGAATTTCCCAGGGTCGACCCCACCCTTTAAACCGAGGGTTTGCATCCTATGGGCCACTGGAGTGGCGCGGATAGGAGCAAGGTCCGTAGGTAGTAGGTTCAACAGGAGTGTCCTTCTCCTGACAGATTCCCGAGCTAGCTAAGTTCCGAGCTAGTTCCGACAGTAAGGTTGAACTGTGATTAGACAGAGCGTGAGCATCCCGTAGTTGGTAGGTGCCTGAGCTGGCTGTAGGGTTCTACCGACCCTTTGGGAGGGAATCGGGGCGGAGCGGTTGCCTGTAACGTAGACCACAGACTTTCATGATAGTTCGGCTGTCTGCAACTGTGTGAGCAGATCCCCATGAGAGTACGACTGTCTGCAGTTTTAGCTACATGATTGTAGAATATAACATCTCGCAAATGCCTACCATTTTCAGCTGCGCACATTAATTTCTCGTGGATCAGAAATCAACTGGCTGCCACGTCCGCCTGATTTGACTGCTCTCGGTTATTTTCCTTTGGGGTTATCTTAAAGAAAGAGTTTACGTGAACAAACCCCAAACACTTCAGGAACTGAAGAATAATATTCGACAAGAAACAGAGCATTGGAGCCAAATACATAACGAGCTGTCATGGAACACTGCCTAGAAAGGGTTCGACTCTGCGAAGCTGAAAATGGTTGGCATTTGCGGGATGTTATATTCCACAATTAGTTCAAAGAAATTCCAAGATCCAAAACAAATACATCTAAAGGGAAAATGTTGTTAGCTTTTATTTTAAAAAGTTATTCAAGTTTTAAAATCGACGGTGACTTATGCCTATAGTTGCCTTGCGGTCAGTGTTCGAGTCCAGTTAAAAGTCAGGATCGCCAGTGCTGATTCTCAAGACAAGCAGGTCTCCTCCACTTAGAAGATTGACGCAAAACAATCTTCCTACCATCATGACCCCTTGATTGGCCTTGATATTTATTAAACTTGGTTTAATAGGGGGCAAGGTCAAATCGGAGAGAATTTGAACATATTAAATGTATCCATGGTTTGCTAAGGAGGTGCGGCGTGGCCGAGCGGTTAACAACGCTGAAGGTGGTCTCGGCGAGCCGAGTTCAAACCCCGGTTGTGACAGTTCACTTCGCACTAATGCCTTTGGGAATGGCATGAATCCATCTCCCCCCCCCCAGCTATGGGCAAAATAGAGCAGGGTGAAGTGAGTGACGCCAATTCTGGTGCTTGTCTCCTCTAAGTCTATTTCACATATCGGGCCGATTAAGTAGTAATGTGATATGTGGAATCCAAGCTCAAGGGCGTCTGAAGCCGTAGCCAGCGTAAGAGAACTACTTTTTATACCTTGGTTGGCTAGTAGTGACTGGTGACTATTTGTCATGGGTTGAATGGAACTGTTGAATATTTTTCATATTGAAGACAAAGAAAGAAAGAAAGGAAGAAAGAAAGAAAGAAAGTGAGAGAAAGAGACGGAGGTAATGAAAGAAAGAAAAAAAATAGAAGGAGACAATGAAAGGAAGAAAGAGAAAGGAAGAAGTAATGAAAGAAAGAAAAATAAATTGAAAAAAAAGAAAAGTGGGGATAGTAAAAGAAAGGAAGAGAGGAGGAGAAGGAGATTGAAAGAAATAGAGGAAGGAAGAGAGGGAAGTAGACAATGAAAGAAAGAAAGAAAGAGAGAGGGAGAGAGAGAGAAGGAGACAGTAAAAGAAAGAACGAAAGAAAGAGAGAGAGAGAAGGAGACAGTGAAAGAAAGAAAGAGGGAGAAGGCGACAAAGAAAGAGAACAAGAGAAAGAAAGAGACAATGAAAAGGGAAAGAAAAGAAAAGATGAAAGAGTGACGTCACTAAGCTTCGGGACTGACGTCAGAATTCTGATATGGACCTTTTTTCTTTCAAAGACGAGTACGGAAACGCTATTTGGGAATCGAAAGCTCGACTCTTTCTCTCTGGTCGTCTCAGTACAAAGCCGTCTGCAATGGGCACCAATCGGTTAGTCTCCCCCCCCCATCTATTGTCATCTCTTCTTGCTAGGTGACCAGCCCATCTCCATTTTTGCTGCTTTATTATTTGTATAATAGCCTTCACTCTAAAATATTCACTGTTTGTCTGTTCCGTCACATTGAACCAAACCGATATATAAAATCAACGCAATTTGAACCTGTTTTCATTTTCATCAGTTGTGTTTGCTTTGATTATTGTCAAACCACAGTCCAAGGTTGGAGTTGACTTTGTTTTTCTTCTACTACTACTACTACTACTACTACTACTACTACTACTACTACTACTACTACAGCCTAATGTCATCATCATCATCAATCAGCATCATCAGCCTTTCCCATCTCCTTCCACGACAACCTAGATTGTGCTAACCTCTGCCGCGTCCTACCGGCAAACCTTTCTATCTCGTCCCTCCATCTTGTGTCTGGTCTTTTCCTACTGCGTTTACTGTCCCATGGGCACCAATCGGTTAGTCTCCCCCCCATCTATTGTCATCTCTTCTTGCTAGGTGATCAGCCCATCTCCATTTTTGCTGCTTTATTATTTGTATAATATCCTTCACTCTAAAATCTTCCCTGTTTGTCTGTTCCGTCACATTGAACCAAACCGATATATAAAATCAACGCAATTTGAAATCAAAGCCAAATGATCGGCAGGCGGCTCTCTTATCGACTGAACCAAACTGAAAAATCTTACATATCAACGAAAGTTCATGTTCGAAATACGCAATTTCATTCTAATAAATAGATACATTTATATTAAAATTATATATTTTTTATATTTTTTTAATTTATTATATATACAATACAAATGTCGCAGTAATTATCTTCAGTCGGAATAGAAGTGGCTGTTTGGCCATGCCGCAGCCCGGCTTGTTATCTATTGATTTATTGTGTCGGTAAGTTAATTGTATTCAGAGCAGACTGCGTTGTACCGAGATGAACAAAGAGGAAATCTCGAGTAATATATTCGTAAAGAGTTTTGCTGAATTGCAAATCTCGATCTTCTTTGTGTTTCATAACTGAGAACTTCCATGTTTGGTCAGTTCGTCATAGCAAATCGGATTCAGGACACGGCATCACCTTTGATGTAGATTCATTTCTTGTCGTTCGCAGCCAGGCCAGTCAAAGGGTCCAAGGAGGGGTTGAGGGAAGGGCTTCGGCGTGCGTTATTGAGCGTAGTGTAGAGATCGGTCTCCTCCTTGTGAGGATCAACGGGATCGCCAGAGGAGGCTCTCTACCAAATCGGATTCAGGACACGGCTTCACCTTTGATGTCCATTCATTTCTTGTCGCTCGCAGCCAGGCCAGTCAAAGGGTCCAGGGAGGGGGTGGGGGGAAGAGCTTCGGCGTGCGTTATTGAGCGTAGTGTAGAGATCGGTCTCCTCATTTGGGAGGATTAACGGGATCGACACGGGAGGCTCTCTACATGATCCTAAGTTGATTATGGCACCTGGTATTCACAGACTGCCAACCATATAGGCAGGGCCGGTTCAGCCTATACGCAAACTACGCCACATTGAGGGGTCCCCACAAATAAATAGCAATATAGAACTTTATCACTATTCCCTCGAGAAAAAGATCAATCATGAATAAAATAATTACTTAATACATTTGGCACGCGAATAAAAATAAAATAACAATATTATTTTATAGGTAAAATACTTCATTATTAGTTATACCATGAGACGCCTTATTATAATATTTGTAAATAACTGTTATAATGTATTGCATACTTCTTATATTTTTAACGTTGTCGAATTATGAACATTTAAAATTTAAAAAAAACAACGATTCTGTTTAACAATGGCTCTGAAACGATTGAATGCTTTAGTTTTGATGTCAATTGAAAATGATGTCACCTCATCAATGACGTTTGAAACCATCATTGAACGGTTTTCTCACAATAAGTCCCGACAAAAGTCTTCATTTTAAATATTTGTACATATCTTATCGTTATGTTTATCTCTCCATATAAATTTCCCTATCAATAAAGCATGTTTACTGTGTTTATATTTCAATATAAACTTACTGTTCAGATCTCATATAATTTTAATATGGTGGGCCCCAAAATTATGGTAATCAGTCCCTGCATCTAGGTACTGGCCAGGATCGACGTTGCTTAACTTCGGTGATCATACAAGAACCAGTGTGTCCAACGGGGTGTGGCCATAACATCCGCCTTCGATGTTTTTCTTTGTTAATTTCTGATTCTTTGTCTACGGGTTGCATTTCAAGTTGTATGTATCTATCTATCCATCTGGACTTCTCCTAGCTCTAACCGTTCATAGTAGAAACTTTTAGTGGGGCGTTCAATTTTATCTATCTATCCATCTGGACTTCTCCTAGCCCTAACCGTTCATAGAAGAAACTCGAAATTTTGAACACTCACTCAACTCAGTGGTTTTTTTAAAATTCACACCCAAAATAGGTTTTTATGGAGGTTCAATTTACAATGTAAGTTTCTGCTAAATTGAACCCTTAGTTTGTGTCCAGCAGCATTCTCACTTTTTTTTGTTTTTTTGTTTTGTTTTGCAAAATTGGACTTTTTAGTGATCACTGCCCACCACCACCACTGCTAATTTACAAGGTAAAAATAAGCATATATAGGTGGCGGCGATTCATAATTTCCCTTGGAATGCTAGGGTTAATTTTTTATTGCTTTTATTATTATCTATATCAATATGCAATGCAAATCTCTGCTAAATTGGTCACTAGTTTGTGCCCGCTTATTTTTTGAAAATTCAGACCCTTTTTTAGTGACCACAGCCCAACACAGAATATATGAGTGGCGATGATTCATAATTTCCCTTGGAATGGTAGGAAAAGATATTAAAATGGTAGGAGAAGAGATTAAAAGTCGACAGTTAATAAAAAGTTAAATTTCAATTTCAAGGGAAGAACGAGTATTTGCAAACTCTCTCCCTCGTTGTTTGATATTTTGTTTTCATCCAGTTTTTAGTTAATGTAAGTTGACAGGGGTATGCGCTCTCTGTCTGCTTTCTCGTTGCCTTATTGTGTGGTTGAGTTAATTGTGTTAGCAGCAGACAGCTTTGTACTGAGACGAAGAGAGAAAAAGAATCACGCTTGAAATTCCAAAATGGCGTCTTTTGGAGAAAAAAAAAAATTATCCAATTCCGTGTTCTGATGCCAGTCACGTCTTGTTGCCGTCAAATTGCATGGAATAAATTCAATCTTTAGGAATATATAATCTGAATCTTCCAGGCATTTTCCTGATTTTACAGCCATAGTCAGTCAGACTTACCTTCCTTTTTTGTGATATGCTGGAACTATGCTGTAATGAGGGTTTATATTGTCCACAGCTCTAACACAAATCTATGCTTTCATGTACTGTGCACAGTTACTTGGTTAGTTCAGTTTGAAGCTGTCTGTTAGTTGTTTGAAGCTGTTTGTTAGTTGTTTGAAGCCACGGCGACTCTCAATCAACCTGTGTCTGGATTTGTTGTATAGCCATCTTGGACTTGGAGAAAAAGGAAGACTTGAAACTTGTTTTATAAAAATATGATGATATATTTTTATTCCATCAGATACATCTTGCCGTGGTGGAGAATGAAGAGTGGGGGAGAAATGATGAGAGCCGACAGACTGTTCTTAACAGGGAAATTGGTCTTGTGTCTTCCCAAGCCTGTCTCTCTGTTTTCTGAGGGCGTCTCTCTGGCTTTTATGGGGTTCGAACGCCCACGCTGGTTTTCCAGCCCACCACAGGCAGGTCGGAGTTCAGTCGATATTCTGTTTATGACTTTTGAACACCTGTTGTGTCTGTTCCGGTCGTCGACACCTGCAGTTTGGATTTTTTGGTCGATATCCTGTTTATGACTTTCAACACCTGTTGGTGTCAAATATGTGACCCCCGCCCACGGCTGCCTAAATAGCTAACAGATGTATCTACTCTAATAATAAACAGTGATTTTCTTGGTTCGCTGTCCGTAACTCTTGACTCTTCCACGCGGGGGTGGGGGGTGTTAACATTTTGCTGGAAAAATACTTCCTACTCACCGTTTCAAACTATGCACTATTCTCGGTAAACGAATTTAGTATTTCTTTCTAAAAAAAAAACAAAAAAAAAACAATTCTTAATCCAAATATATCTGAGAATCTTTTTCCACTGAAATTAATGAGTAGATCATATGAAAAGTTTATATACTCATATAATGAACCGTGTGATTTTCTTGGTTCACTGGTCGTAACACCTGACTCTCTCACTCAAGGGGAAGAGATTGCCGATAAAAATACCCCTATTTCAAACTCTTTCACAACTGAAACAAATTCATTATTATTTTTTCTCAGAAAATAGTTTCATAGAAATTCAAATATATCTGTGGATTTTTTTACGGGTATTAACTAGTTTTTGGTTCGCTTTTGGTCAAGGAAATACACCTGGAAACCTTTCCACCCCTTTTGGCCAAAGCTCGGCTTTCTCATCACCCCAGCCATCATCATTTGGTTCATTTGGTGCGGCCAAACCAAACGTTTTTGGCACCCCCACCAATACCACTGACAAACCCTCTCAACCAGCCCCGAGCATCTTTGGTTCGACACCTACCGCTGCAGCCAGCCCCAATGTAACATCCCAGCCCAAACCCTTATTTATTATTTTAGGGCAGCCCAAATATGTTTTAGATACCAAAACAATCTTTTTGTATGTTAAACTAGACCTAATTACAAGATATTTACAGTTCCAAGTTTACTGAAATCTTTTTGTTTATGGGGGACAAAACCCCCTCTGATTAAATAATCATATATGGTGACTCGCCCACAAAGTGACCAAAAATGGAAAATATACAAAAATTGAAAGCAGAAACTTCTTTCATAGTCTATTGTGTACGCCTCCACAAAATGACATTTAAATTCATCGCAAACTTTTGGAGATATCATGTAGACAGACATGAACCTTTAGCGATATTATGTGGTGTGGACATATAACTACGACGTAGGGAGGTAATTGTGCATGGATCCTCCCCAAAATTTACTTTTTTTTGTTGAGTTCTCATATGTATTTTGACTTGTGTTCGTACTCCATGTTTGTAAATGATTGCCCACGCCATTTCCCCAAAGATAACACAACCAAACACGACACCAACATCAAACTCAACAAAGATACCAATCCACCCGGAACGCAATTAAGCACTGACCCGGACCAAACACATATACAGAGGAACAGAGAACAATAAAACAACAACTTTAAAAAATAAGAGAAAGATACACCATAAAAAACAACACTTTAGTTATATATAAAGGCAAGATGAAAACATAAAAAACAGTTGTCCGTCGATCGCAATGGGTGCGTGAAACTGATCAGTATCAACAAAATTACAAATATCTACCTATATATTTACGCTGTATTTTAAAATATTGCGCACTATCACCATAGATAAGGCAACTTCTAAAAACAGCAAAGATATATGTATAATAATGGATAATAATATCCGACAAAACATGAATTTAATGACAAATTTTGAAAATCTTTGAAATGGTCATTTTTCATTATCGATGACGTTTTCCGCTAGATCATAGCTTTTTCAAATTAAATTGAAATCGAACATAGAATACCAACGGACAACAACGAGAAAATTAAAATAGACACAGGTTAAGATTCCATGAATTAAAAAAATATTTCCATAATACTTATAATATATATAATATATATATGAATGACTTGGCAAACGGAGATTTGGGACGGGGTTTTCATGCCTTTATTCAGGACCTAGGTCGGCGGGGCCTGAATGTGGAGAATCCGTAGTC
>VCCN01004221.1:4141929-4152813 GCA_006491835.1 Architeuthis dux | reverse complement strand
ATATATATATATATATATATATCACTGTGCATGCGTGTGTGTGTGTGAGTAAGTGTGTTTGTGTGCGTATGCGTGTTGAGATAGAAAGGCATATACACATACATACACACGTATGTACGTGCATGAATACATACATACAAATATACACCCTATACTAATGGAGTCTGAGATAAGAATATCAACGTAAGATTAAACTGACCGACAGCTAACTCATATACCAGTATTCGGTCAAGCCCGCCTCCAAGACTCAAGTACCCTCATCAAACATAGATCAGAATTACCTATAATGCAATAGACGTATTAAATGATCATTTGTACCAAAGTTAACTTTGCAATATTTGATAGGTTGCACCATCTTCTTGAAATGGAATGGTAATTAAGTAATTCTGAAAGTCATACTTCACAGTAATCAACATTCATCAGACAAACACATGTGTAGGTTCATCTGCTAACATTTCAATCATCATTGTAATAATATTAACTTTATCCTGGGGAGGATGTGTATAAACATCGGAATATTATGAAAATGAACATTATGTGAATGTTTTGACCAAGCCGTCATATCATATTCTAATTATTGTTACTTTGTTGATGCAAGGATTACTATATACGATTCATATAAACAAACCTTATAATCAGCTTGGTGTGGGGGGTTACAGAAACCTACTTAAAATAGGCAGTTATACGGAAACATGGGTGTGTAGGTAGAAAGACAAGTAGGCGGATAAGTACTTATTTACTAAACATTGTCTAAGCAGACAAATTCACAATAGTTTAATGCAGGGGTTCCCAGACCTTTTCGCATCGAGGCGCCTTTGGTGTATAAGGGTTTTTTCACGACGCCCTAAGTAAAAACAATACTGAAGAACATTATTCGTGTACCTGTGGTTAGGTTAGTTAGTGAAAAAAAACCCCAGAAAAACGGCCGAGTTTCGATTAAGCAAACGTGAGTGAAAAGATATGACAAACTAATTTTATTTATTTTTTATTTACAATATAAGGGTCCAGTTTAGCCGATATTTACTTTTTAAATTGAACATCGTGTGTCGTTAAGACAGACACAGGGTAAGATTTTAGTTTTACATTATACATAGACTGTAAATCACTTTAGATCTAATTCACTATAAATATTTATCTTTTTCTCAAAAACGAAAGATTTCCAGAAGAAACGAAGCTCAGATGTCATCAAACGAGTCCAAACTACAGGAAAAGTATTTTTCATCATTTCTTTTACTTACGTTTGCTCAACGGAATGTTGACCAAAATAACAAATCCTGTAATTTAAATTCGTAAAAACGTTATAAATGTATTTCTTCTTTTAATAATCATGGTTACTAGTGTGATAGATGAGACTGTTGTTCACCACACAATCTTTCAAATCGTTGAATCAAACTGGTGACAGCCACCCTCATTTCCTGTTCCATGTC
The DNA here is from genome assembly GCA_006491835.1 of Architeuthis dux. Lineage (NCBI taxonomy): Eukaryota > Metazoa > Mollusca > Cephalopoda > Oegopsida > Architeuthidae > Architeuthis > Architeuthis dux. The sequence goes on along the minus strand of VCCN01004221.1, from coordinate 4,151,386 downwards.
AATTTTTGAATGATACTTGTTTTTTTATCACAGCTACAGCCAAAAACCCAGCTTCGCAGAGATAAGTTATTGCAAATGGAATTAGGATTCGTTGAGCTTTAGCACTTTGCAGAGGATATTCATCTTTCACTGATATCCCAAAACTCAGTTAATTCTATATTGTAAAATTTAGTGTTCAATGTATTATCGTAAGACAGCTCAATGAGATGTTCTTCCACTGCAGATATAAAGTCAGATGGATATTGGGCCCTTAATGGGCCTTGAATCCATGTGAATTTCTCCATGTTATATTCTTGAAAATATGTTTTAAATCAGTTGCTAAGCTGAGATGTTATTCAAAAACGAATTGTATATCCTGAGTGAAATCACCATCATTGGATGTCACAAACTGTTGCAACAATGGGAAACACTCTTTGACACCGTCTTCATTCAGTTTTCCTTTCCATAATGTTTTTTTCCTGAAGACTGAAATCTTCTCTACCAATTCCAAAATGTGCATGTTGCGTCCTTTCAAAGATATGTCAGTTCGGTTAGAATCCACTAAGCATTTGGCGTACTCGTGTTCCTCGGTTTCAAGATATGCGTAAAGTTCCTGTCGTACTTCAAACGTACAAGACATTTCCACAAGATAGCCACCGCGAGCTGCAGTATAATAACAAAGAGGTGTGTTCGGTTCCCATATTTCCGCATACATATTTGAAAAATCGTGCCTTTAATGGCCAACTTTTTATATAGTTGGCCGTTTTCACTAAACATTCCAGGACCAGATTCACTGGAGGGCTTAGATGCTTTGATGCAAGTTCTTCTGTGTGAATTATACAATGGGTCCACAGTGTATAAAGAGCTTTGCTTTGAATGAGTGCTTGCAACCCTCCATAAGCTCCGGACAGAGAACGACCACCACCTGTACATATACCAACGCACTCAGTCTACTCATTGATACATGTGTCTAATATCTCGAATAAATCTTGAGCCTTTGTATCGGCAGTTATATGTTTGCAAAATAGAAGATCTTCTATAGTTTGATCAGCACCAACGAATTGTACGTAACGGATGACATTGGCATCCTTATTACTGTCAGTTGTCTCGTCCAGCTGAAACCCAAATCACTTCCCTTTGACTTTTTCAATGAATTGTCAATCCAGGTCCTCTGCCATGTATGTGCTGGATTCTGCGTCACATTGTATTATCTGATAAAGGCAGCTTACAAATTAGTTTCAGATTCACCAATAATATTTACCAGATGTACAGCAGCTGGTAGAAGCAGATCATGTGTACGAAGGTCTACAACCGAAAACATACTTAATAAACCTTTTCAATTAATATTAAATTACTCGTATTATTTTATCAAAACATTTACTTTAACTTAATATCTTGATCACGCCACCATTCAGGAGATTCAATCCTCAATGGGGCCGCGAGGAATCTGCACGGAACATGTGATCTTTCTATCGGATTCATGCAAGAACATTTCGTGACGAAGTTGATGTTGCTTGTTTCATAACATGAGAGCAAATCAATTTGACGTAACATTCTTTCTATTTAACAAACAATTCTGGATATATATGTTACTCAACAGACCCATTTGCATGTGCCACCACAGATTGGCTACTCTTTTTTAGGCCGTGGCAAGGTTGCCGAATTAAAACCTGACTGTGAATCCAAAGTATGTTGCAACGTGTATCAGAGTGTTGCACAGTGCCATTGACAGTACGCAACACGCGGAGAGGACAACAGCAACGAATAGAAAGAGAGGTTACAGCGAAAGGCAAAGTAAAAAGAAAAATAGATACAGAGAATCATGACAGAGAGCAGAAAAATTAATGGAAGTCAGCAGCCAACTGAAAGTCCCGTCAAATTAATGAGTTTTAAGCTCTTATTGGGATGTATTTGCGATCAGACGTGAGTGCGTATTTGTTTGATATCTTGAAAAGTTGAATATGCTGAAACTCTCCCTGCAAGGACGCAACATGCACATTTTGGAATTGGCAGAGAAGATTTCAGTCTTCAGGAAAAAAACATTATGGAAAGGAAAACTGAATGAAGACGGTGTCAAAGAGTGTTTCCCATTGTTGCAACAGTTTGTGACATCCAATGATGGTGATTTCACTCAGGATATACAATTCGTTTTTGAATAACATCTCAGCTTAGCAACTGATTTAAAACATATTTTCAAGAATATAACATGGAGAAATTCACATGGATTCAAGGCCCATTAAGGGCCCAATATCCATCTGACTTTATATCTGCAGTGGAAGAACATCTCATTGAGCTGTCTTGCGATAATACATTGAACACTAAATTTGACAATAATGTGAATAGATATATTAGTGTATTAACATTTTCGAATATCCCGCGGAGCCCCTGGGAGCTAACCGCGGCGCCCTCTGGTTTAATACATAACGAGGATCAACCCCACTAACAATGGCTGAAGAGATTACCTCGTTAATCTTGGCCCTAAGATAGGCGTATAATTATTAAACGTACATTATTCTGATGAGAGACCACTAAAGTAAAGCGTCCTACGAGACTAGCTTGAAAACGTTCGGTCCACCGTTATGTAAATCATGCAGACAGACACGTAAAGGATTATTAGGTCGTTAGGTAGAGATTTAATCCAGTATATACTTCCGCTACGAAGGTATTGCTGGTTTTAGAAGCAAGGCAATGAACTGAAGACCGCACATGGGCCAACAATGACATAATCGGAATCCTGAGAAATGGAAGAGACGCATAACCCGAAGAACTACAGACCCATCACCTGCCTACCAACAACATACAAGATCCTCACCTCCATCATCATGGAGAGGATCTACAGCTTCCTCGATGAAAACACCCTGATCCCATGAGAACAGAAGGGGTGCAGGGAAGCTACGGGTGCAAGGACCAGCTACTGAAAAACAAGACGATTTTGAGAGAGGGCAAGTCGATCAACAGCATGGATCGCCTATAGGAAGGCATTTGACAGCGTGCCACGTTTCTGGATGGAGAACATCCCCAGGATCTACAAAGTATGCCCCAAAACTATCAGAATCATCACGGAGAGCATGAAAACCTGGAAGACCCTTAAATCTCAACCATGCAGATGGGTGACTAAGATCGAGACCGATCAACATCAGAAGTGGGATCTACGAACGGGACTCGTTATCACCACTGTCCTTCTGACTTGCACGAGCGCCACTAAGCAACCAACTAAACTGCAGCAGTTATGGATACACAACACAAAACGGCAAGCGTAGACGACCTGAAGACATTTGTCAAGCACGACAACCAAAAAAAGGGAATACTTACCATTGTTAAGACCTTCAGCGATGTCATCAAGATGGAGTTCGAGTTAGAAAAGTGTGCCAAAGCAACTTTCAGGAAAGGAAAGCTGGCCCAAACTGTGGACATAGACCTTGACATCAACACCACGATCAAGGAACTAGACCAGGATGGTACATACAAGTATCGTGGGGTGAACGAAGGCGATGAGATACAGCACTCAACTATGAAGGAGAAGATCCGGAAATAATACATCAGGAGAGTGCGTATGATACTAAAAAAAGAGCTCAATTCAGCCAATAGGCTCAACGCTATAAACCCCCTAGCGATAACTGTAGTAGCATACAGCTTCGACGTCATCAAATGGAAGCTGAATGACATCAAGAGACTGGACACCAAGACAGGAAAATGCTTACCAAGGAGAAGATGCATCACATGGAAGCAGATGTCGAGAGGCTTTAGCTACCAAGAGCTTCAGGGGGACGGGGCCTAGCCCAACTTGAGCTTACGCTCAAGATCACCACTATCGGATTAGATGCATACTTGCCTAAAACAGATGATCCACTCCTACAAATAGTAAAGCACCAGACCTACTCCATTAAGAAGCAGCACTCTTCAAGAGATTCCCGCGAAAACCCACCAATAGAAAAAGCGGCGACCACCATCTACGCCAAGCGAGTAAAGCAGACAACAAAACAACATGGCCAACAACAACTGCAAAAGATCTGGGAGGACAAAAAGATGCATGGGGAGTACACACGAAGAGTGAAAGAGGCAGACGTAGACCAACAAAAGACGCACCAGTGGCTGAGGAGCACCGGGCTGAAAGCAGAAACGGATGGCCTGATCATCGTTGCACAAGACCAAAGCCTCGCAACCAGATCCTATCACCATCGCATAATCAAGGATGGAACAGACCCACAATGCAGGATCTGTGGAAAGTACAAGTAAACGGTCGACTACATCGTCTCAGGCTGTCCGGAACTGGCAAAGACCGAGTACATCCATCCTACACTGGAAGATCTGTAGGAAATACAGAATCAAAACACCCGAAAGATGGTATGATCACCAACCGATCCTCTGGGACATGCCCATCCAAACTGACAGGTAAATAAGAGCAAACAGACCTGACATCGTTATTAAGGACAGGAAAGAAAAGAGGTGCATGCTCATCGACATAGCAATACTATCTGAAACTGTCCAAGTACACAGACCTGGAGATCGAGATCAACAGGATGTGGGACATGAAAACCTAAATAACACCAGTGGTCAACGGAGCTCTAGGACTCGTGAAGAAGGGAACGGAAAAGTTAATCAACCATATCCCAGGTAACATCAATATTTATTATTATTATTAATGATGAAGCAAGTATTGGAAACATAACTATAATCAGTTGTGGAAAATACATTTATTATATTATATTATATAACTGATTTCAGATTTCTTGAAATCAGATAAAATTAATACAACCCACACATCTGAATTAATTAGAAATATTTTCGAAAAATCTTAGAAAAAAGAATTATTGTAAAATTGTATTATTATAATACGAAAATAAATAAGGCAGCAATTTAAGAAAATAGTGAATAAAATATCAATAATAATTTAATTGGCAAACTGATAATTAAATTAGTGATAAAAAATAGCAAAATAAACAGCAACAAATACTGAAATTTAAAAGAAATGCAGTAATAATAATCATGATTATGATAATGAAACCGATGATCACAAACCAGAAGCTGGAAGTAACGGATCACCTATATCGAAATCAGGGGAAAGGAGCTTGTTTCTACAATAAAATCACCCGAGTACTGGCTATAGCTGTCCCTTCATACGAAAAATATCATTGCCGCTTGTTACAGAAATTGTGAAATGTGAGATGTGTAACGAAATGCACTATGTGTTCGTGTGTTCGCGCGTTGTGCGGCGTACGTGACCAACAGGTCATATGGTATTACCGGGGCTAGGAAAATGTGTCAGGCGGTGTACGTGACCAGCAGCCGATATCAGATTACCAGGGTGGTTAAAAAGGGGCCATGATTTTCAAAAGGAGGACAGTTTAGATCCGAACCAGACAGGCGACAGGTCGGCGGGCGAAGTAGTTCTCTCTATTCACCCGGAAGGTGAAGGAAGGAGGGTCGGGGAGTAAGAGAAGGAATAACCCTTGATTTTTTAAAATTACTACCATCCCTGGTAGTGATTCAGAAAAAGTGACTACTCGTTTAGAAAACTAACAGAATTCGATGTCTCAAAAGTAATCCGCGAACCGGCACAGGAAATAAAACCGTAGATTTCCAATTGAAAATACGGAATTGTGTCGTCTTTCTCTCCACCCACGTGGGAGAGCTTTTTCTCCGGAATCAATTTCCCTCCACAGAATGTTCAGCTCCCGTCAACCCACAGACCCGGAACGAGAAATCATCATCTTCTCTCTCTCTCTCTCTCTCATCTCTCACGACCAAAAGAAAAGCTACCGGCATTATCCAACTGATGCCCATAATCACTGGAACATTGTAGAGTGGAACAATTTCAGATCTATAAAGAACCAAAACGTTTGAGCTCGATTGGCTGCTGAGCACAACGAGAATACTGAACAGTGTTGGAGATTAGAGAAAACTTTCACTGTCACTTGGATATAGCGTTAAGACCAAGAAAACAATTATAGAAGTTCATATGTGTGAAATTGTAGAAGTTAATATTTGCTTTAGTCGATTTATGTGTGTATGCAAGGCCAAAACATTGTTATGATATACTACCACGAGAAGGTCATTTTCCAGGCCAACACCTGTGCGGAAGTGGAAGTGACCCGGTCACTTTATGAAATGCGTGAGTGTCCAAAAACAGCATGTGGAAACCGGAAATGACACAGCGTGGGCGTTCGAAAACCCCATAAAGCTTAGAGCAGAGAAAGACACAGAAAAACACAGAAGCTGAGAGGACAGAGACTCGAACCGAGAGGCCGACCGCCTAGGGCTGGGAAGGCATAGGACCAAGTTCCCATGTTGGGAACGGTATCTCGGCACCCTTATCTCTCTCCCACTCTTCATTCTCCATCCGACAAAGATGTATGCTATGAAATAAAAATATGTCTCATATTTTTACAAGCAAGTCTTCGAGTCCTTCCTTTCTATCCAAGTCCAGGACATTCACCCTACTATCCAACAACATAAAGAAAGATTCAACACACTATGAGTGACTTTGCATCAAGTACATACATTACCGTCATTCTACGAACATATCTCTAGTATCAAATTAAAAACGACTTAATTTAAGAAGCTTCTGAGTTAGTGATTTGGAGATAAAATGTAAGCCGTGACAGTTTTTTCTTCGCCCAGAGGCTACTGTGACGACAACGATTCTAAATTTAATTTCGTTTTACGTAGGGCTGTATAACCCACAAACCTTGCAGCAAAGTATATGACTTAACACACAGAAATAAGCACAAAATAAATGAATAAGAATACACGAAAACAAATAAATAAAACTAGCCAATAACCGAAGAGAACGTCTGAGAATATGGTCGAATATAAAAGGAAAATGAATATTAAAGAAAAGACGAAAATGAAATAGAAGGAAATGCTAATAATTATAAGAGTAATACAGATTGAAATACTTTTGGATTTTTAGATTCGAAGGAACTACGGTCTCCAGGCCAGGAAACGAGACTCCGGTGTAAACAAAGAATAAATTAAATAAAGTAAAATAAATTTTACAAAAAAGAAAAAAAATGATAAGAAACGCAGACAAATCGTGGATGTATCTGTAAAACTGGAGATACATTAAGACCTTTCCAGAAAACTGAGAAACTGAAACATTAAAATAGAAATCATATCAGTGACAATTGGAGCAATGGAAACGCCCGAATAACCCTTGTAAAGTGATTGAATCATTATTGATGCAGAAACGAATTGAGATAATGCAAATCACATTGTAATTAAAGTCGGCAAGTAGTGTACTGCGGAGGGTGCGGCAGATGTGATGAGAATTGCTGCCATCCCCAACATTTACCAACGCCCACAGGCTGTTATGAACAACAATGACAACACTCATCTCATTTTTATTTCCCAGCATCAGTTTATCCTAATATTGTTATTTCTATCAAGAAGAAAATAATGAATAGGAATTAAAATAATATTGTTTTCTGATGAATTGACGTAGCTCTGTTTGCGTATAGAAAGCTTGAAGAGTGAAACAGAATACGTAATACATGTAGGCAAAACCTTTATATTAGAATGAACTACATTAAAGCCCAAATTGGCAAGACACAACAGAGCAGCAGATATTGCTGTGCAGAGACAGACATGACACTTAATTATATGTGTATGTATGGATTTAGTTCAGAATAAGTATAGAAGTAGTCATGACTGGATGGGAACGATGATCTATTGGGAAGTGTGCAAACGATTTTGTTCTGACCATGTGGGCCAATGGTCTAAGCACAAACTAAGAATTGTCATAGAGAAGAGATAAAGTAAAATCCTATGGGACTTCAACAGATCACACAATCTAGGTCATAAGTCCAGATGTGGTAAGTATTTAAACAGAAAAAAAGATCTGTCAAATAGTCTATGTCGCTGTGCCAACAGAATGAAATTGAAAGAGAGTGAAATGTTACCTTTATTGAGAACTGAAAGAATTGAAGAATATGAAAGTGATGATTGTATCCCTCCTTACAGGATCATTTGGGAACAGTCACGAAATCATTTGCAAAAAGAATGGAAGGTTTTGGAATTCCGAGAAAGAATTGAAACCGTCCAGACAACAGTATTATTAATATCAACATGGATACTAAGGAAGGTGCTTGGATGTTGCAGGGATTTTCTCTCACTCATATTAAAAGTTTAACATAATAACGGACAGGTAATTCGGCTAGTATCTACAGGGTGTCCCTAAAGTCTGGACACATAGGAAATATCACTATTTATAACTAACTATATTTCTTTTGCCCCACAGATTAACTATGCGTTTGTCGAAAGAAGAAAGGGTTGAACTGATACTTTTCAGTGGACGTGAAGGATGGTCATATCGAAAGATAGCAGGTGTACTCAATGACAATTAAAGATACGAGACACATGAGGGAACGCATCATAAATGAATGTGCTCAAATAGACGGAAATATGGAATTAATGCATCGGGTTCATGTGAATCTCCCAAAGCGCATTGAATGTTGCATCATAAATGGTGGAAAACACATTGAAGATGTTATTTATTAATATTTCAATTAAATAAAATGTGGTTCAAATTGTTTTTATTGAAAATATGCATTTTTCCTATGTGTCCAGACTTTAGGGACACCCTGTATAATGAACAGGGTGTTTTTTTTCCTGTTTATTTCTCTGTTCTTAACAAGTGACTTTCCACTTTTGCTGATGAAAATATCTCCTACCCACCAGTTGAAACAATGGACTCATCCACTTAGTTTTGGTTACATATCCTCACATTAGGAATTATTAATTATATAGAAGATATATTCTCTTTATCGTTCCAACTTTAGCATATGTACTGCAGAAGCGATTAGATCTGGAGAGCACCGTCGACTACATGTAAACAAAAGCTTGCCCAGGATAGCTCATTTGCATAATCTTTATGTAAAATTCGGAATAATTAAATACAGTTTTAAGAAAAATCAACAGTAAACATAATTTATCATATAGTCGATTATTATCAACTAAGATGTGTCTACAATCCTTTAATACTCGAGTGAATTAATCAGATATTGTCGACATAGAAAATATTATTGATTTACCTACGATACAAGGCCGACATACAAAGGGAGAGAACATCGGCAGCAGTTTTGGTGATGCTTACGTTAGGATCATTATAAAGAGGATTTAGAAGTTGAACTGTGCACACATGGACGTTGCAGTGTTGCCTGATGTTAACATGATAAAAAGGCATTGATTTAGAGTTATTATCAAGTAATCTGAAGTCCCTTTATGTAGATTGGAGCACAGCACGTACATGGCCCGTTTACATATAATTAGCTAAAATAATAAATTAGGATTACTATCAAGTAGATGAGGGAATCTGTGTCCATATACGCAATAATGAATAATTAAAAGATTAAACCACTACGTATCGACGAAAACGGAATTTAAATCATAAAGAAGACTTCCATTTAATAAACAAGAGAGCAAAATATACTTACAAGAAAATCAATATATATATATATATATATATATGTGGGGGGGG
>VCCN01004221.1:4008546-4020399 GCA_006491835.1 Architeuthis dux | reverse complement strand
TTTGGTGGCGTACGTGACCAACATGCCATATCGTATTACCGGGCGCTAGGAAAGTGTGTCAAACGGCGTACGTGACCGAAGGCCCATATCAGATTACCCGAGTGCTTTTTAAGGAGCCGTTATTTTAAATCGAGGGGTGTTGAAAATCTGACAGACAGGTCGGCGTGCGAAGTAGTTTTCTCTCTTCATCCGGACGGATGAAGAAAGGAGGGAGGGGGAGTAAGAGATGAAGAACCCTTGATTTTTTAATTATTACCATGACTAGTAGTAATACAGGAAAGTGACCCCTCGTGTACCAAAGTAATTGAAACAGAATTCGATGCCACAAAAGTAACCCGCGAACCAACCGGAAAATAACTTATATCGACGGGAATAAAACCACAGATTTCTGATTGAAAATACGGAATTGTGTCGTCTTTCTCTCCACCCACGTGGGAAAGCCTTTTCTTCGGAATTGATTTCCCTCCACAGAAATTCCAGCTCCCGTCAACCCGCAGGCCCAGAACGAGACGACATCCTCTTCTCTTCACCATCTTCTCTCTCATCTCTAGAAATACAACCGGCATTATACAGCACAATCTAGTTCGTGTCTCACCGAAAGCTCATTCTTTATTTTCAATCCGCACTGTTTACTCGCGGCCGTAGAGTGCCGGCCTGATTAAAGTTGTGATAAAAAGCAACTAAAAGATTAAGATGTAGGTGAATAGTAGTCTAAAAGGGTAGTGGCAAAATTAAACATGAAGACAATATGAGTCTGACAAAAGTCAATGTGAATGTGTTTCACTGATACAAAAAACAGTTCTTGTTAGCCACTCAATAGAAGTGACCAACGTCTTTTGGCAGCATGTCGTGTTGATGGTGATCAATTTAAAAAATAGGAAAAGGGGTGATCAATTTTCTCGCATTTTTGTTGGATCACTAAAAAGTCTGAATTTTCAAAATACAAGCTTGAACGCTGCCGGACACAAACTAAAGGACCAATTTAGTATAAATTATATTGTAAATTGAACCCTCCTAGAAACCTTTAGAAATTAAAAGAAACGCCTTTTCTAGACAGAATGATTAAAGGGTTAGATTGTTAGTCCTCTAGCTCCATTGGGGCGGCCTGAATGCGCAACACATAGATAGATAGATAGATAGATAGATAGATAGATAGATAGATAGATGGAGATCCAACCAGTCAGACTCACTTACAAACTGAAGAAACCTATGTTTACAGTTCTGGTGACAGTTTTGGTTGACGGTTTGGGTGCAACATAGCAAGACAGTTTCGAAAATCATTCCAATGAGTAATGAGTTCGAAACCCCTTAGTTGCTCATCTATTGTCACCCTTAGTCCAACTAGGCACAGTTTAGTAAATATGTTGGTGATTGTAGTAGATCTGTAAATCGATGGATAATTAACCTCTTCACGTTAATCATTCGCTAATGTTGTCAGTTCGATCCTCATCATCTGCCCCGCATTTGAACCTGAGTCAGACTAAGCTCAATTAACATATACTGTATATGGGGGGGGGGCATCCATGTATAATACATGGATGCCCCACCCTCTTTTCAATTAGCTACAAACCTAAAGGCACGAATTCTGAAACAACTCCACACCAAAATAAAAATAAAACATATACACACACACGGAATTGGATAACACACACTGACCCTTTATGAAGTAAACACAATTAATCAATCAAACACACTAATCATACGCATGCACGAACACACACACACACACACACACACACACATACATACACACACACACATACACACACAAAAGAAAGAGGAAAACATACATAAACAAACCGACATACTAATCACACACACACACACATTCACATATGTACCACTTTCTCTTGTTCTATATCTACGCAGGTGAATCAGTAAATCCGTAGCTTAATGATGCAAAATCATTTATTTTGCACAACCAATAATTATTTTTCAACATTATCAACATATCTTTATTTAATAAATCTAAACAACTTTTTTGGTTAGTTCAGATTCAGTAGGTATGATTAGAAATCATAGTCCTTCGTTGCTCAAGTTACCGCCAAATTGCGTTGGACACACCGCTTCTCGTACGATCACCAAGGTTAAGCAACGTAAAGCCAGGTCAGTACATATATGGGTGACCGGGTGCCTTAAGGTGCCTTAAGCATGTACAGAGCCTCCTGTGGCTGTCCCAATCACTCCACTAACCGATCTCTCCACTAACCTCAATAACGCAAGCCAGAGCCCCACCCATGAACCCTCTGTCTGGATAGGTTGCGAACGACACGAAATGAAAGAATTCGTTGGACAACACAAATATTGCGATGAATATGTCTGGATCTTATTATGACAGTAGAGTAATTACAAAGATACAAATAAACGTTGTGCTTCGATGTGAAGGCGAGCTTCGTAATAGTAAACTACTTTTTAAATCTATTTATATAAAATAAGAATCGATATAATTCAGGCATTATTGATCGCTCAATATTAGAATAAGTAATAGACTATGCACTAACGTTTATTAGGCATACTACTAGAAGTTATATTAGAAAACCAATGCCAGACTCAGACGGTCAAGGGATTTGTTTCGGTCAAGTCTAACATGTTTGGGGCGGAATTCGAGAAATGACAATCACTGAATGTTATGTGTTATGAAATAGGAATCTTGCTGCCACTTTACTAGCATTTAAATAGCAGCTTCTCTTTAGGCTGGATACGAATATATGTGTGTTTATGTGCGTGTGTGTGTGATATAATTACTGTGTGTATACTCATACGCAAGTTGGGCCGAGGTTCCCAGGTCAATGGAGACAGCCTGGATAGGTAGAGGTCATGAACTAATTAACCTATGTTGCCTATTACAGGTTGTGCAGACTTCATGTCTCGGAAAATAAGATAACCTTTTTAATGGTCCCTCTCTTCAAAAGGAACGCTGGTATCATATTTCCACTCCTTAGCTTAGGGGAAATGTAAATTCTTTGGGTTAGAGACTAAATGGGAAATATAGGATGGCTAGTAGAGCAGAAAAGAAAGGAGTATATTGATTTGGGATGGTTCGCACCGAACGTTTTTGTTCTTTAGAAAGATAGTATGTCATCCGCGGTTATTAGGAAAATACGGAACCCGAATATAGACAAATTCTTCATTCACACAACACCTGTCTCGGTCGATTTATTGTGCAAACACAAGAATGAAAATTACGGTTGTGTTCACAAGTGTTCACCTGCGAGGAATTACGCAACTGAAGACCAAACACCAAAAAAGTATGAACACTTTCGGCTTCTATGCTCATTACATTCTCTAATCTAATTTCGTCAGACTTTTGTTTCCCAAATCAAATAACTCTATTTCGCTCCTTGCTTTCGTTGTACGTCACTTGGATCTCGTAACGATGTCCCCGAAGTTGCAAATACAAAGGTGCAGCTGCTATGTGACATATGCACCGTGCATAACACGAACGAATATCGGTGAATTCGGGTCATGTCGAGAGAGAAATGGGTGTGTTTTCATTTTTTTTCAAATGAAATAAAGCATAAATTCATTTCACTCTCGACAAATTGAACAAAATTCACTGATATCCTCTCGCTTTACACACGAGTAAATGCTGTAACAATTCGGGATAACATATTTGACTTGACATTTGACTTGACATTGCACATTTGTCTGCGAACTCGCAGTCATCAAAGAAGAAAGCTGTTCTGTAAAAGCTGAATAAAACCCATCTTGCAAAAATGAGAAAGAAGCCATCTTATTTACTGTTTTCTCTGCTGTAGGTCATCCGTCTTTGTTAGGCTTAATTGCTGGTCGAAATCAAGCAATGACCGGTTTTCGAATGGAGATTTATGTGCAGATAACATCCATCTATTGGATATAGGCACAGAAGAATATTTCAAAAATATTGACTTGTACCAGACTTAACTCAGCTTGACAAGTACAGTAGACCCCAGTTATTACTGCACACTCGGGGATTTAATAATGCCGTCATAACGAATTTGCCGTTATAACGGATGTTTGGGAATTGCAAGTATCGCACATAAATAAGTACACCCCTATCACTATGTTATAGAAAGTTAATTTTCTTCTAAACCAAATATAGCAGGATTTTATTATTTCTAGTGGAACATTACACAATCAAAACGAATAATATCAGGTATTATTTATGACTATACTCTGCAGCATTGAAACTACGTTGCCAGAAATATGAATACGTTGCCGTCCAAAGATGAGTACATGAGAATATTTTTGGCAAGAGAGTTTCAATGGTGTAGAGTTTGATCATAAATAATACCTGATAATATCTGTTTTGATTGTGTAATGTTCCACTAGAAATAATAAAATCCTGCTATGTTTGGTTTAGAAGATAATTAACTTTCAATTAAAAAGTGGTAGTGGTGTACTCATTTATGGGCGATACTGTATACATTGGATTGAGTGGATTTTATACGAAGTGTATTAATAATGAGAAACCAAATAGGTACAGACAAACATGACTTTTTATTACCCTTTCACGGTCATTATTTTAAGGTTTTGAAATTGTTTTATCTTTAAAAATAGTGCACTGAAATATTCATGTGCCGTTGCTGCAATCTAATCTCTCACTTGCGTCTTGCGAGAATATGAAAAGAAACGTGCCCTTAGAACGAGTGTGTCATTAAATAGTGCCGTTAGTACGAGTAGCGTTAGAACGATTATCTACTTGAATTACTTTCTTTGTAGGATCAAACAAATTGATTGATGTTATCTTCATTCAAAAGTGGGAAACACATGTCTCAGTTTTAAGTTTGCATTTGAAGTCATCAAACAAAAGAAGGTAAAGTAACATGTGTTGTCTTCAGAGATTATAAATGGATTATCTTTGTTAAAGTTATTTATGCGGAACGAAGAATAGAACATAGACTAAAATACATTATGTCAATCGATTTCCAGTGGACAAAGAATACTTTTATTGTTATTATTATTGTACTTTTAAAGTAGGTACAGCAGCTTATAAGTGTCAATTGTTTCCCGTCTCTTCCTCAGTCGGTTTTGAAGCAATGCGGATTCATAACACGACGACGGTTCTCTCTAGGACATGATTGATTTCTCCTTAAGAACACAGACTCTGCTTAGTCTTGTGATGAAGCCCTAAAATCGTTGATATTTTACTACCTTTTCAAAATAGAATCCATTCATGCAACAGGAGCAGCTCGGTTGTCGTGTTCTAAATGCGGTCGTAACTTTGATATTTTGGATAATAAGTGTTATTTTCTGATGGATTATGCTCTTTCGACTAGGACAGTGATAATTTGAAATCTACTTATTATAAATCGGAAAACAGGCAAATTTGCACATTTTAATCGCATACAGTAAGACAATGGATTACATATGAATATCACTATCCTGGGCACGAAAGCAAAGTTTTTAAATACTTTTCATACATAATCAGAAAATAACACTCGCTATCCAGGAACAAAAATCGCGTTGAGCGGCGTTATACAGGGTGGCGGAGAATAAGCTGAACAGTTTGTTTTTTCTGTAAACAATGGACCCTTCGATTTGAAGTTACCGAAGACCTTTTTCTGCTTGTTCCTATGTTTCTCTGACTGTAACTTTAATTGGAAGGGTCTGTTGTTTAAAGAAAAAACAAACTGTTCAGCTTATTTTGCGCAACCCTGTATATAGTATCGCCCATAAATAAGTACACTCCTGCCACTTTTTAATAGAAGGTTAATTGTCTTCTAAACCAAACATAATAGGATTTTATTATTTCTAGTGGAACATTACACAATCAAAACAGATATTATTAGGCATTATTTATGACCAAACTCCACAGCATTGAAACTCTGTTGCCAAACATATTTTTTCGTAGTGTTGTACTCATCTGTGAACGGCAACATATTCATATTTTTGATTGATTGATTGATTGATTGATTGACTTATTTAGCGTCATATCAACACCTGATGGGTCATTTAATGCCGAAGGAAATAGAGTTGTGTGACTTTGGTGAAAGGTTATTTTTTTTTAACTAGAGTCTTGTGACTTTGGTGAAAAAATAGGTGGCCCCTGTTGTTACCCCTATTCTAGGCCCCTGCCGACCGGGCTTCATATGTTTGGCAACATAGTTTCAATGCTGGAGAATTTGGTCGTAAATAATACCTGATAATATCCGTTTTGATTGTAATGTTCCACTAGAAATAATAAAATTCGGCTATGTTTGGTTTAGAAGAAAATTAACTTTCTATAACATAATGGTAGGGGGTGTACTTATTTATAGGCGATACTTGCAATTCCCAAACATGAAAAGCCAAGGGGAAACCAGCAGAAGGACGGTGGAGGTATTCCTCGGCCTAGACTGCACAATCTTCTCCCACTCTATAATAAACATTTTTAAGAAACTGCGCTAATAATTTCTGAAACAAGCATGGCATTATTTATCAAATAACGCTATCATTACATTATTTGTAAGTACGTGAAGCAACGAGAAGCGACGGTATCCTTTAATGACATAAACATTGCTAAAATCAATACATAAACCCAATCCTAAATTCTTTAATGAATCGCCGCAAATCTCTGTAAAAAAGCTTTCCTTTGCTTCACTTTGCTTCACTTTGCTTTCTGTTTATTCTCGTATTTTATAACCACCGAGTAAAAACTGAGTGAATAGAAAAAAGAAAAGTGAGAGAGAGAGACAGATATACAGAGAGAGGGGGAAGAGAGATAGATAGAGAGAGAGAGAGACGGAGAGAGAGAGAGACTAATGAAAGAAAGGTAAATGCAGAAAGAAAACAAAACATTGAATGCAACAGGTCTTGTTAGTCACTCAATAGAAACCGTCACGTGACACATACACACATAGCCAGCCAGCCAGACCCGCTTAAAAACTGAAGAAACCGATGTTGACGGTTTTGGTTGACGGTTTCTAACAGTGAATGCAAAACAGTAAACAGGGTAGGGATAAAGGAATAGGAACAAGAACACGAGGAAGACTTGCATGAGGAAAACCAATAATAAAGAAATCAATATAAAACATATCATTATGTGAATTAATCTATGCAATACATAATCGTGTGTGGTAATATGAAATTACATTCATGATGAAAGAAAAACAGAAAAAAGAAGAAGAAGAAGAAGAAGAAGAAGAAAGAAGAAAAACTCCTTTATTTACAAAAGAAACAAACTTACTTTACAAAATCAAGCATTGTAAGTATGTAGAAATAAACACACACACAAAACCCCCCTGAAATTATTAAATTTAAGCAATAGGCAATTAGCTTCAGTATGTAGTATAAAGTCTCCCAATAAAAGCATTCATTTACGAATAGTTTACTGAATAACCCACTAAATCAGAAAAATAAGAAGATATAGGTTATATTAATACTCCAACCAGAATTGACAATAAACACTTGGTCTACTGTTATGTTTATGCTTTTTTATTCTAAACATTAAGGTACGTCTGTGGCGCAGTCTCCTATTTCTCATATTTAAAACCGTTTTACTTTGCATAAAACACATAAGTGATCATATAAAGAACTAGCTATAAAAAGTTGAAAAAAGATATATAAAACAGTAACACTAAACAACAAACATGAATTAACTTATTATTGTAAATTGCATTAGATTTATATATGTTGATTCTATTTCGTTTTAAATCCCGTCTAGACAGTCATTTTCGCCTTTAAAAACGAAACGCGGCCAAAATGTCCGGGTTTGAAATATTGCCCGATTTGTCCTAGATTCAAAACGAACACATCTATTTTGTAACTTTTGAATATTATTTTGTAATTGCTCAGAGGCATTTGGTAAAATGATATCGCCATAATTAAATTGAGAATGTAGGTTTCAATTAAATTAAATTTAGATGATTCATTTGAGAAATTCTTAATTCTAAATGCATGTTTTAACTTGCCATAAGCCTTGGCAATTGACAGATTCACATGTTTAGTCCAAGATAAGTCTTCATCAAATGCAATACCAAAATTGTTTGCTTCATATACTCTAAAGAAAGACGGAAAGGAAGACAGGAAGCAAATGAGAGAAAGCAAAGCAAAGAAAGGCAACGAAGGAAGATAGAAAAGAAATGATTAGTCACTCAATAGAGACCGTCACGTGACCAACGTATTATGTCAGCATGCGATGTTGGGGGTGATCAATTGGAAGAATAGGAAGAAACGAAGGATAGGGTGTAACGACACTTCACAAATAAGCTAGAACAACATAGAGAATTCAAATACACACATGAAATGGAAATATGGAGAAAGACCAGAAGATTAAGACGAAAGAAAATCGTTTGCATCTAAAAGAGAACGCGTACACACAAACACTCACATAGACACACATATGAAAGCCGGCACGCATATACCACACCTTCATACATACGCAAACGTCCATACACATTCAAGTACATAGCAATTCCTCTCTCAGCCACACTCGCAGAAACATAACATAACACAAAAATGTAAAATAAGTAAAAAAAACTATGCTATGCTACATATAACGATTAAAATAACATGAACATCCGAGAAAGGAAAGAAAATGAAGAAAACGATCCGTAATAAGGTCAACAAACAGCTACATCATGATTTCCCATCATGCCTCAGTCCATTCATGACGCAATGTTGTCCATTTTTCTTGCCTGTTCGCCATATTGCCTGCTGCATCTACTCCGATCTCAGTAGCCAGTTCCACTCGGTTAACTCGCAGTGCAAAATGGCGGTCTCCACTAAGAATCAGACGATAATAAAGCTTCGTGATGATAATAGATTGTTATTTCCATTTAAGGCCATTTTCATTGCGTGGTTAGGATATTATCTTTTTGTTAGTATGTTTGTCGGTAATTACGATTTTCTTAAATATGTTTGGCTTCCTTAACAAAATATATTACCGATGTAAACATATTCTTCATGAACTAAAGGCGGCTCGTGTATTTTGCTTGGATCACGTGAACATTGTTATGGCTATCGACGATTATTGATCAATAGACAGGACTAAGACGTAGAGACCTTATATTGGTTTACAGGTATCAGTATACCATGATGCATCAGTGTGGTGCACCGCAAAGATACCGTTGTGGAAATTCCGGCACTTGGCGAGACTTCAGTCGTTGGTTCTTCGGGTCACCGCTGAAAAATGGGAAGATGGGTAATCCCGAAAGATAATGAGGCAATGCGAACAATAGATGTTTTTAGCAATTCGATTTATTTGCACTTTTTGGAAACTACCCGATAAAATGAGAAGAACAAAGCGAATCACTATTTCCTACATCTACCCTTCGCACCCCCATCCCATCACCCGTCTTCATCGTACCGTGGTCAACTCCTACTGATCGTAGTAGTCCCAACGCTTGGTCCTAGCCATTCCAGGTCTGTCCTGTCCCTCTTCATTCTGCCAACGCATCTCCCTCCAAAATAACTTCCCCTTTCCTCTGCTCATAGATACCCTCATTCTCTGGTGACCTACATTCCGGGGAAGACCCCTTCAAACTCAAAGTTTCTCTGAGACACTATACTAACATGTAGAAAGGCTCTATTTCCATCAGCTCCCGCTCCACTTTGCAACAGCAGACCGCTTACACCCCCTTAACATTCAGCTGAAAGCAGAATCCAAGTGAAGGTATACACTCGTTCCCTCCAGCTGTCAAGGAAAGTAAACACATAAAATATCGGTAGCTAATCAATGCATTAAATTGTAGCGTCTTTCAACCACGGAATACTCAGGCGAGCGGAAAGAATAAAACGATCACGAATCGTATAAAGGATCATCTTTCACAGCTGGATAAACACAGCCAATTTCACTTCAAAAGCGTCGATATTGATTCGATGGCTTCTTGTTATCTGTTTTCACAGGTTGGAAATGAAGACATCTCTAATTCAAAACCTACATAAGAAAAAGTAGAGATTAATGTTCGAAAATAATTCAATCATCAATTAGTCATCTGCTTCAGGGTTTTCGGATCGAAAATAACTCCAGACCCCCTGTGCAAAATGCTTAATTACTCTAATACTCAATCAGTTAGAGACACCCAGGTCTGTACAGTTAGATTGCCCCCTGCGTGTCTGCAGTTGGATTGGCTCTAAGTGCAGACAGAATACATGCATCCTGCTGCGGTCTAACACACACCATACCGATATAGTAAACAAAAATAACCATGTTCTGACTGACTTCACATATCCAATTCGTCAGCAGAGAAAAGAATTCGTCTCTACAAAAGTTTCTTACATTTTCAATAAATATTGTACATCACTGATGATGTTTACATAGCCTGGGATCTTCTGGAAATGATAGTATTGTTCTGCAACTGATTTGAATTCATTCTCTTTCCTCATGCTGTTTCAGTCTCTTTCATGTCTGCCCATCTTCGTTCTATGTTCTAAGCTTAGTTTTTAGACACGCCTTGATTCGTGATTCGTTGGTTGTTGCGTATGACGTTTGCCAACAATTAGGTACGACGTTCTACATTTATAGTCCAGAGCTACGGACGAGATAACTCCTCTTAGCAAGTCGTGAATGCCACAGAAGACATGACTCGTCATAGGATAGTACGTCATCCCTAGATACTAGACGATTAGAGTAAAATCTCTTTAAACAGGCAATGAAGACTTTCTATTTTAACCATTCTTTACTTGAAAAACCTGACGAGTTACAACGTCAACAAATATACTTGGCAGTGAGCTGGTTAAGTTCACCTCTAATAGTAATTATTATTTTTTTTTACTAAAATGTGTTTGTATGCTAATTTGGCAAGATGAGTCGTCTGTTGTATTGTTATTACTATCGACTACTGATGTGTGCAAAGATCTGACCCCAGATAAGTACACTACAGTACAATAGTCGCAATTATACCAAGAAGTTAATTGAATTCATGCTAAAAGCGAAGATACAGAAAATGATAGAAAGTCAGATTAAGATGTCGTAATTGACTAATTAGGCGACAGATGACGGATGAACAGAGGTGTAGCTGACTGGGTGTGGGAGGGGGGGACTAAAAACGCCTTCTGGACCCCCAATGGATGGTGGGCCAACAACTCTATAAATAGTAGTTCGGCTACTGCATTTCTACTGACAAATCTCACCAAATGTTGGAGCCCCTCAAGGAGCCAAGCACCCTCGTCGGGCCCCCAAATCCCCCTAATCTCTAGCTACATCTCTGCGGATGAAGTTCATATCTGGTAACATTTGTACTAAGATCACCAAAGTTAAGCAACGTAAAGCCAGGTCAGTACCGGTGACCGTCTGGGAATATCAGGTGTCGTAAGCAGCCGGGGATCATTTAGATAGCCTTCCGTGGCGATCTCGTTAATCTTCTCTTAACTCTCTTGCTTGGAGGGATTGAGTGCACATTGTGCCTCTTCACAAAAAGCTTCCTCCTTGCCTTTTCTATGTATGTGCATGTGCTGTCATAGAGCAGGGTAATACACCTCTCGATCGTGGCCATTACCACATGTGGCGTGTCATCCGGGAACAGAAGATATACTCATCACACTGTTACAATGCATAAAGTGAGATATTTCGTTTTGTTTTACAAACAAAAAAACAGGCTTTAAGTACTTTTAGGAAAACTGTTACGCATATTAAAATCAAAAGCTAAGTATCAAAGCTTCAGACCAAAACTAAAATGAGCATCCTAACCGTGAGAATAACGAACATATCGTGGGTAAAAGATTACACGCGATTTTCACCAGAGTTTGAACAAAATCAGTGATTGTGCTCAAATAACATGACGTATTCATATAAGATTCATTGTAATATCAAGATAATGAAGAGTTTTCAAGCTTGAAATGAGAAAAGTGAAATAAATAAACATTATAGCTCTAAAAATAACGAAAGTATCACGAGCTTAAGTTCATCAAAACTCGAATCCGATTTTCTCACCTGATTAAAAATGGCTCGCT
>VCCN01004221.1:3746899-3764005 GCA_006491835.1 Architeuthis dux | reverse complement strand
AACGTATATTGTAGATATAGTTAATTTCTTGTAGGGATCATCTCGTCCCCTTGAACACTTTCTCTTCTCCAGTTGTTCTCAATTTCTATTTCTTGGGCCCAGGAACACTTTGATCACTTTTTCATCACGCGTCTCTCTCTCTCTCTCTCTCTCTCTCTCTCTCTCTCTCTCTCTCTCTCTCTCTCTTTTGATGTCCAGTTTTTCCATCCCTGCTTCACATTGTCAGCTGCCAATGAAGACCACGAGATAGCAAGAACGATAAATGACCGGCAACCTACCACTTGTCAAGATCACGGTCAACAGCAAACAAACAATAGAGTTTACAAAGAGAGCAACTCTGGCCAACTCTTGATTGGCTTGTGCAACTCTGGTGTGGACAAACCCAACGTAGCATAATCCTTCGGACTTGTATCTTATTGACTCAGCTGCCTGTCATTCAGTTATCTTTATCTCTTCTCTGTTGGGTTACTGGTCCGCCGCACAGAGCCGCCGAGAAGGAAATATTGATGTAGATACTTGTCCGGCCCGTTTTCGTTGCCTGGTTCATGTTCTGCAGTTGCAGTGTGTGGGCGTTTCAAGTACAGCAATGGTAGATAGAGAGTAGAGAGCGGAATTAGCCCAGACAAACTCAAGTGAAATAATAATTACCGATAAATGCATTTCTTCAAGCTCGGACTGTTGCTTCGAGATATACATACATACATAGATACATACATAGATAGTTACATACACATACAGTACCGACCATAAATAAGTACATCCTACCACTTTTTAATAGAAAGTTAATTGTCTTATAAACCAAACATAGCAGGATTGTATTATTTACAGTGGAACATCACATAATGAAAACGGATATTATCAGGTATTATGTATGACTAAACTCAATGCTGCTATTAACAGTTATTAGTTAATAATTGACTTGCATGACAAATAATGAAATAAACGAATAAACATAACAAATCTCTGTAGGTAATATCTTTAGTTTAAAAGATTTTCCATAGTAACATCTTAAATGCTTTAAGACTATAAGACTTATATAAATGTGAAACTTATATATTAAAAGGGAAAACGGTATTATGTATGACCACACTCATAGCTGTACAGTTTGATCATAAACAATATCTGATAATATCCGTTTTGATTATGTAATGTCCCACTAGAAATAATAAAAGAAGAAAACGAACTTTCTATAAAATATTTGTAGTGGTGTACTTATGTATGGGTGATACTGTATATATGTTATTAAACCTCCGAAACAGTTCCATGGCAAACAACTGATGATCCCTACAAGAAACTTTTACTTATAATACTATACGATCTAATTCTGTGTAAAACATACATCCTCCTTAACATCTCTCATTAACAGTTATTAGTGAATAATTGACTTACTAACAAATAATGAAATAATCGAATAAACAGAACAAATTTCTGTAGGTAAGATCTTTAGTTTAGAATATTTTCCGTAGTAACATCTTAAATGCTTTTTCTTGTAAAAGAATATCCTCTGTTCATTCGTAATTCTACAGAAGGTTTTGTCACACACAGATATTCCCATAAAATCGAGAGGGCGAGAGAAAGTGGGTATCGAAGCATCTTCGGAGATGACTGCTCAGTCCGTATCTGTGGGACACGCTGTTTCTCCTCCGCTCTGCCAGTCTTATTTATAGTGTGGTTGTTTATAGTTTCTAAAGGCGAAATTAAAATTCATTTTGTTTAATCTGTATATTTTGAACGTTGCTCGTTTTTTAATCAGATTTCTATTTTTAGATATTTTCTGTCGATATTTTGACTAGCACTTCCCTTTCTCCCGAGTTACACTTTGGTGTTATCAAAAG
The DNA here is from genome assembly GCA_006491835.1 of Architeuthis dux. Taxonomy (NCBI): domain Eukaryota; kingdom Metazoa; phylum Mollusca; class Cephalopoda; order Oegopsida; family Architeuthidae; genus Architeuthis; species Architeuthis dux. Next base: position 3,762,170 of record VCCN01004221.1, on the reverse strand, counting down.
TACCCTGTTGTTTACCAATAGGGTCAAGTCGATTGTTTTAGTTAGTGTCAATCTATATATTTTGAACTTCCGATATTTTCTTTTCGTTTATCTGTCTATATATTTATCTATTTTCATTTGTCTACCCCTTCGCTATGGTACAACGCCCCACACATATATCTTGTAAAATCCAAACAGTATAACTCACTTTGTTCTATGTGAAAAAAAAATGAAAAGAAAAGAAGCAGCGAAATTTAACAATAAAGAATGAAAAAGGAAAACTTCCTTTCAGTTTCAGTATTCTAGACCATCTTTTTTAAAAATCCTCTTAAAATTCTAAAACTTCTTAAATCCTTGTGTATTGAATTGATGGATGCCTTTTGATGGATGTCCATGTTACGGATATTTAGGCAATGTTCCATATCCTGGTTGGAAATTTAAGATATGTTAAATATCTTTTCCCTTTTCCTTTCTCTGATACGTTTGTTCGTCTCTGATTGACTTCGCCCTTTTCCTTTTCTTTCCTTTTTCTCAAATTCTTCTTCTCTGCTTTCTTTCTCCTTTAATTCTCATCTATCCTCCCACTATACGCATCACGAAAGCTTCTATTCTTCACACTTGCGAATAAACATCAATAAAACGGAATCTATTTTAAATGCTTTATGCGGCACTGCACTCTGCATTTATCGGTTTCTTGTTGGAAATAAGCCTTCCTCAAAGCCATAAGACGGTAAATGCATACATGTCTTTCCCAAGGGCATTATTTCGAAGTAAGCACAAACTGTCTCAGAAAAAGATTTGATTTAAATTTTCTTTTCTTTTCATACCCTTCAGCGTATTTATTTATTTGTTGTTTATAAGACACTTCTGTGTGCCATACCCATGGTTTTCCGCTACCACATTTCCAGTTCTCTTTGGCGCGGGGGTGCGGGGGGTGGTCAAAGAATATATTCCAGGAGGTGGGGGGCAAACAATATATCCGAATGTCAGGTAAGGGACTAGGGAGTTCTTAAGATGTGACTCTTTCTAAACTGCCACTGTTCATAGTGACCCCTTGAGCATCTATAAGGTTACACATTTCAAACCCCCTCACTCTCGGTGAGAAAGCCTGATCCACGAGAAGGGGCCATGCCCCCTCTTAAGTGGACGCACATGGCTATACCTAGAGTCATTCATATCCAGGGCCGTAGACGTGCCCCCACCCCCAATAATCTTCAAAGCAAAAATATATATTTTTGCTATTACACTGGTAAATCCATGTCCAAGCGAAAAAACAGCGAAAAAAAACATTGTCCAGCCATCTAGAAAGATTATAATCCATTTTTAGGACAAGGCATACGATCAGGGTCCCTGTGCACTGACTAAACTTAGGTGCCTTTGAATGCTGAACAAGTTTGTATGTGGAAACATTCCAGTTGTGTACTTTGCAAGGCTGTTAGGGTGAGTAAAATCAAATAGGAGCCCTGCGTCACGTTGCCAAATCTTTTAGGAGAAAATGGAAATGTGCCCCCCCACCCAAAAAAAAAAGAAAAAAAGAAATGACGTCTACGGCACTGATATCCACACAGAAAATATGGAAGCACGTAGCCATTTTTGCCAGTTGAAGAGTGTTACCCTCTTCCATTTAATCAGTAAAATGAAATGAAACCGAGGAGCAACGAATTCCATGCTGATTTTAATGAATTCAAAAATCACAAATCTCAAAGAAAAATTGAAAATGCCTTTCAATAGCAAAAAATCACAATGTTAAAAGTTAGACAAATTCAATTTTAATTGTTTTTAAATTTATTTTTCAAAGTTGCTTCTACACCGTGGCAAAAGGCTCAGCTATGATTTGTGCCCAAATTAAAATCAATTCCAATTCAGGTCAATCAAGAGCAGATAACTCAATCACAATCCAAGGAAATGCTTTTTGAAATGGCGCTAACGACGTCAGTTTCGTTAAGTTACAACTTCGTCAATAAACTTCGTTAAACGTAGCAGAAATGAATTTAACGGATCTCATCACAGCCAGGCACAGAAATTTCAAAAATTAAAACTTATTTGCATGATTAACTGTTGTATTTTTAAAAGAATTTAGAAGCAAGTCAAAGCGACTAACAAAAGAAGAGATGGGCGATACTTTTTTATTTTAATAAAGTTACACGAGATGCAATTTTCGCTCACAACTTCGTATGTGTCTGATTCGACTTCAAGTTTAATAAAGTTTTCTTTCAAGAAAGTAGGAGATCAATATAGCATTAGTCTCTCTTGAAGGTTGTAAAAGAAACTACTTAGAAAGATGTGGCCATGTTATGATAGACCACCACGAAAAGGTTATTTCGGGACCAAACAACTGTGCGGAAATGGAAGTGACCCGGTCTCCTTAGCATATGCGTAGGTGTCCAAAAAGAAAACAGGATGTGGAAACCGGAAATGACACAAGCGTGGGCGTTCGAAATCTCATAAATCTCAGAGCCGAGAGGAAGCTCAAGACAGAAACACTCAGAAACTCACAAAGACCCGGATAGAGACCCAAGCAGACCGCATAGGGCTGGGAAGGCATAATACCAATTCTCCCTCTTGGGAACGGTCTCTCGGTACCCTCATCTCTCTCCCACTCTTCACCCACCGTCCGACAAAAATGTATGCTATGAAATAAAAATATGTTCTCATATTTTTACAAACAGTCTTCAAGTCCTTCCTTTCTATCCAAGTCCAGGACATTCACCCCACTATACAACAGCCATACACTCAAAAGATGAGCTTGCAACAAGTAAAGACATCGAGCGAGTGAAACTCGTAGGAAAACGTATTTACTTTGGTTATATTTTGTAGAATGTGTTTTTTACATTAACTGTCCTGATTTTCATTGGAAGTCGATTGGATTCAAATAAGGTGGCTAATAAATATTATCTGTCTGCTTTCGTGCGTACACAAATATTCAACTCCATGTATTGATACTCATCGTTTGCTGTATGTCTATCTGTTTGTCTGTATATATCTATCTATTTACCTATCTATCGATCGAGCGATCATATTAGTTTGCCAATCAGTCAAAATTGAAACATTAAAGATAATAATAAATAAATAATAATAATAATAATAATAATAAATAAATAATAATAATAACATGTGTGCGTGCACATACGCACACACGTACACACACATGTATACACACCATTATTATTTATTTACTATTATCTTTACTGTTTCTATTTTTAGTTATGTATTTGTTTAGTTCTATTTTATTCATTTTATTTGTGTTTATATGTATTTTTTATCGCGATTTACTTATTTATTTTTACGTGTGATATACCATGGATGTATACATTCATATAAAGCGTGAATCCTTACCTTACGAGGGCTGAATGATAGTATCAACACATTAACTCCATATACACACACACTAGTCACTTTACAGTACATAGACATTAACGTCCACTAAGGAAGCTATAGACAAAAGACAAGATTAGCGCCATCCAAAAGACACAGCTACGTACACATCCACCCACATACAAAATCTAGCACACACACTGATAGGACACACAATTCGAAAACACTCCTGGTCAGGCCTAGTCAAAACTAAAGCTATAAACAATACCTCTCCAATACCGCACACACACGAACGCACATACACTAACTAAAGGCACTAACAATAAAAACAACATCAATAAAGTATCCATGAATGTTCTCCCTTGCTTCCAAAAGATACGCTGATGATGACAAGACAAGACGAAACTGCAGACCGCAAAACGCAGGAATATAAATGAAAGAATAACAAATATAGAATTCTGTCATACATATCCTCCTGGTTTGTCTTGAATCGATTTTTACATCAATATAACTACGAAAGAAGACAATGAGAGAGTAACCAATACCAATGGAACCAATGAAACACAGCAACTACAATGGAAGACAATATAGAGGTACTGACCATCAAACCCAATAGAAAGAAAGAGAAAGCAGCTCGTTTGAGTCACACCGAAATTACCTCAGGACATGCCTTGAGGAAAATCTTATCCATAAAGTTTCAGAGTGACACTGTACCCATGGATAGGGAACCAGAACGAACTCATGGCACGATAAGGCACAAAGGCTTTCGAGAGACCCCATGGAAGATACAGTCAAATTCTGTGAAATAGAAACTACGATAAACATTAAATCCATGGAAAACAGGATAAAGTATCACATGGACACAGAGGAATTTACGGCCAAAGAAGTCACTCTAAACCAACGCATGTGATTCAAAATAAACGAACTGAACCGTATGGAACGGACAGATATGAAGGACTACGGCTGAACCCCACCACTAAGGATATACAAAACGTAACCAAGGTTAAACAGCAAACCACCCCAGGAAAAAGGAATATATAACCCCCCACGAACCAGAATCCAACACCCTAGTGATAAACCAAAAACATCAGAAACACAATCGAAAACGACTACAGCACAAAAACAACACTCCTATGCAGACATCTTGAAACAGACAACAATAAAGACCACCACCATCAACAGCAACAACAACAACAATCCTCTGCCAATAACAGTAATCGGTAAGAAGAAGCAATTGACAGAAGACCAACACAACCCCCCAAAAACCACTCCCCCAAAACGGAGGTAAGCCCCCTACTAGCCTGTCCGCAATAACGCAATCTTTACATCACTTCAACAACAACTTTGAAAAATTATTAAGATTAGAAAAGAACCCGATGGAAAAATAATGAACCTAATCAAACACACATTCACTAGAGACACCTTTTAATTACCGAATAAAAGCTCCCGCCCTCCATACTTTAACAAGACTAATTTAGATCACGACCGTAAGGCATTTTTCAGAAAGAATTACATTAAGAGCCCACATTGGGATTTCGAACCACGCACTAAACGTTATAGATTCACTTAAATTCAACTCCGACCACGACATAACTTACCCAATGAACAACGTTCATGCCTCAAAATACTCACCAAACAGAAATGATCTAATCATTACTCAAGCTGACAAAGCTGGTGCGATAGTAATTCGGGGTAACGATGAATACTTTAGGAAAGCAAACAGCCAACTAAACAACACGGATTTCTACAAAGAACTCCTGTGTGATCCCTTCGGAGAGTATCCCAAAACTATCATTACCTTTCTAGAAGGTATGCACCAGGACATATTAAAAGATACAAAAAAGCATGTGTGACTCTTACCCGGGTAGACCGGTAATCTCATCAACCAACTGCCACACCACTAAGTTATCCAAATTCGTATAACCCCTAGCTGAGAAAGTTAAATCCTACATAAGAGACACAACTGACCTGCTCAATAGAATTAAAAACATTAACACGATACACCAAAATGCGACTTTAGTTACTATGGACGTTAAATCCTTATACTCCAATATCCGTCACGATGAAAGGCTAGCAGCCTTATAAGAATGCCTAGACAATATAATAGTAACGGAACTCAAAACAGAAATAATTATATCACTAATGCAACTGATATTAACATTTAATAGCCTTTTCAATGGAAGCCATTTTCTCCAAATCAACGGTCGCGCCATGAGGACAGTTGCAACACCATCATACGCTAATATCTTCATGGGTAAGTTCCAGGAAACATATATCTATCTAGAAAATAGTAATGACTGTCTATTCTATGCTAGATACATTGTGAATATATTCATAATATACACAGGGGGAGCAACAAAACTGAATACATTCCTCAACTCTTTCAACATGTTTCGATTAAATCCGACCATGAAATTTCGATGCAATCTATAGCATTTCTAGACACCCTTATTTACGTAGATGAAAATAGAACATTACAAACCACACTATACACTAAACCCACTGACACATCCTAAACCCACTGACACAAACAGTTATCTCTATTTTAAATCCGCACATCCTAAACACCTAAAAGAAAACCTCCCTTACTCACAAGCACTCAGACTTAGAAAGATATCCTCAGACAATAAAGAACATAATAAAAATAGTGATCTACTTGTAACATATTTTGCATCACGAGGCTACCGACACAATTTGGTGAAGGACCAAACTAACAGAGCGATTACAATCCCTAGAGAGGACAGCTTACAACTAGCGAATAAATAAAGATCGACCAGCATACCGCTCATAACGACATTTAACAACACCCCGCCCCCATTAGCCCGAATAATGATGCACCACTGGGACACACTAAAACTTAAACCTGAATTAAGTCAGCTGTTCCTAGAACCAGGTTTGGTCTCGTACCGCCAACTGTCAATTTCTGTCAGCCTTGCAACAGAAAGAACAGTACATATACATTCACTAGTGCTACGACTGAAAAGACACGCGATTTACCATAATTCGAACTACAGAAGCAGAAACATCATCTACCTCCTAACATGCACCACCTGCAATATACAGTACATAGGTACGGCCGATTCAATATTAGGCTTAATAATTACAGACACAAAATAAAAACATTAAACCACAATTAACTACTACCCGTAGAACAACACTTCAGACTAGCAGACCACGATTTTAATAGAGACACTAAATTCATCATTATTGAAAAGATAGAGAATTACATACACAACAAAAACTCCACAATATTAGAAACACATGAAGACAGATGGATACTACGATAATATCTTTTATTTCTATACTCATTTTAACTTTTACATTTATTGCTAATTTTTATTTCTCATTATACTTTTTCTTTTTATTATTACTACTTTTTAGATAATGACTATTTTACTGTTTATTTTTAAATGTATTGTTATTTTTATTTTATTATTATTATTTTGATTTTTATCTTGTTTTCATTTTTATTTATGTATCTGTTTAGTTCTATTTTATTCATTTTATCCTATGTAATTCATTTTATTTGTATGTATATGTATTTGATTATACTGATTTACTTATCTTTTCTTACGTGTGATATATCATGAATTCTTACCTACCAGGGCTGAATGATAGTTCAACACATTAGCTCCATATACACCCATACGCACATACACTCAAAACACACACCCGCACTCATATACGCACACATACTAATAAAGCTATACACACACACACACACCAATACACACACTTACACTAACTAACGACTCTAACAATAAAAACAACACCAATAACATATTCACGTATTGAAATGGTTTTCTGTCTCACTTCCAAAAGATGCGCTGATGAAGACAGGACAAATCAAAACTGCAGTCCGCAAAACGCAAATGAAAGAATAATGAATTCTTTCATAAATATACTTTTTCATCTTTTTGCTTAATTTTTCTTTTTACACACGAGAGAACGTATGTTCGGATGCAATGTATATAAATATTGTCCGAACGATATATCAGATCGAGCGCTTTCGACTGTGCGTTCAGTCATTATCAAGATCGTGAAAACTGTATTGTTTGCACAGTTTAAATATTGTCAAAATGAATGCCATTGGTTAGTTGGCGTGCAAGGCAAGTGATGGGCGAAAGAGATTTCACCTATGAACTCAGTATCAACAATAACATCCCTTTTGCTGACGTTCTTGTTGATGCCAACCACCAAACATTCACCATCTATCCATATATCAAACCTACCAGTAAAGATTCCTGCCATCTCAACTACAAAAGTGAATAAACAAGAAAAAATAACCACACAGATGAAAAGGTTTTCCTTGTCCGTCGTATTTTACCAAACATGCATTAATGAAGGATTACTGCCCAAATACACAATATATATATATATATAGGGTGTCCCGTAAGAATGTCCTTTCCTACCCGTTGTGAAGGGAGTAACTTTGTAGCGAAACAAAAACCTTAAACCTCAATACCACGTCTCTCAGCCGAGTCAATACAAAGTTACTCCCCTTATAACGGGTAGGAAAGGGCATTCTTATGGGACACCCTGTATATATACATGAGGATTTCTATATATGCACATACATCTGTTTCCTCCCGTTCATTCTCTATCTGTCTCTTCCTCTATCTCTGTGTCTATACATATACAAACACACACGCGCACTGTATTTTCCTGCTTCAGAGACAGATCTTCATGACACTGAATTTTGAGGAGAGCTTAAACTGCCTCTCAACCCCACACTAATTGCACAACTCAAACTATTGGTACTCAGTCGTCTAGCCATGATAACAGCCTATTGAACACAATGTGATATTTGGATATTTTTAGTAGATCTTATAGTCTAACAAATGAGGATTACATTCGTGTTCATGCAAGTACACACACAGTGTGATATTCGGATATTTTCTGTCCATCTTATAAGCTAGCAAACGAGGATTATACTCGTGTTCATGCAAGTATAAACACATTGAGATATTCGGATATTTTCAGTCCATCTTATAGGCTAGCAAATGAAGATGCTACTCGTGTTCATGGAAGTACACACACAGTGTGATGTTTGGGCATTTTCAGTCCATCTTATAGGCTAGCAAACAAGGATTATACTCGCGTTCATGCAAGTACACACACAGTGTGATATTCTGATATGTTCAGTCCATCGTATAGGTTAGCAAATGAGTAGTATACTCGTGCTCATGCAAGTACACACACATATACATATATACACAACACATACACACACACGAACACCAATACACACACACACATACATAAGGGTATATTAAGAAACAAAGTAGCGCCGATCGATATTTAGAAATAGATGCAGATAGACATAGAGATAAATGAAAAATAGAAACTATATGCACTTAGGTTTCCTGGGCAAGTTTAAAGGTATACCGATGTCGTTTTAGACACGTCTCCCTTTTTTCATGGTTTCTTTTTTTTGTTCACGATGTCTATCCGTTTGCTTATTCGATGCACTTAATCAACTCATCGTGCTTTTATGCCAGATGACCATAAATAACAATGCATGTCTTTGTAGTGCTGGAAGTGCAGCAGACCACCTATTTATAGAAAACCTCTCATCGCTCCCATATTTGCATTGTTCCTTTCACGTCAATCCCATTATTAATATGCATCATTAAACACAACAGAACAAAGAGGAAGAAAAAGAATAAAAGTAAGCAAAGCAAAAAGGGAGAAGAAGGACGAAAAAAGCGAAAGAGGAAGAAAAGGGGAAATAATTAAACAAACTAAAAATGAAGGAAAAGAAGAAGTCGAATATATATAATAAAAGAATTAGCCAGAGCAAACACCTACGCCGTATCTGATTACAGTATCGTTTCATCCTTTCTCTAAAATGAGTGCGCTTTAGTAATCTCTGTATCTCTACACTAATAAAACATATGTGTACGAGGCTGAACATTAATAGCTATTTATCTTCTGGACATGTTTCATGCAATCACATCAAAACAGGTTCTAAATTGATATATTGGGTTTGACAAGATCGTCCTGTCTGTATTATTATTATTGGATGAAGTAATTGTAACACACTATTTTAATCAAATTTGACTAGTTTTTACCTTCATCTTAATTTCAGTTGTTTTTATATACAACTTTCAATTCGGACCGTTGTTTCTACGGCAACGAATTATTATCCGACCGTTCTGTTATTCGTTGCCGTAGAAACAATCGTCCTGCCTTAGCCGTTAGACCATATTAGAAACGTTGAGTTTTAACAAATGACATTTTCAAGGATCGCTCTTGATATTAGTCTGACTGTTGTCATATCAGCGTATATTGTTTAAGAATGTCGAAACTAGTGTATCTTTGTTTATTGATTCTGAATTTGAAGATGGAAGAAAATCAACAACATCTTTAGCATATAAAGGTTCTTTTAAGAATGGTAATATTGCAATAAACAAAATTGTGATGTTTATGGAGAAGGTAATATGAATTATCGAACATGTCAATAGTGTTTCGTGCTTGTTGTTTCTCGCTGATCTGTACTCCATGAAGAGGTAAACAAGTCCAGGCTGACAGCTATCATATCAAGACATTACTTGAGAATAATCAACGTCTACATCACTTTAGAAAATATCAATTTTGTCTAAAGGACTTTGGTCTAAAATCACTTTTGTCCCCCACAATATCTTCGAAATATTTTATCGAATGGTGGGCCATTGGCTATGGAAGAATTGCTGAAATTTGGGGGTGGGTCCAAAGAATTGCTTTCTTTGAGAGGAAAAACATTCCAGGATCAGTCACAAATGTTAATTAAAAAATATCACTCAATCGAAAGAATCCCTGGATCCACCACAAAATTTCATCAATTCTTCCTTAGCTCACGGCCAACCATACGACAACATGTCATTGAAATTCATTGAGAACTTTTGGAGATATTGTTGGGACAAAAGTGATTTTAAACCAAAGTGATTTAGACAAAACTGATATTTGCTAAAGTGATGTAGACGAAAGTGCTTTACCCCAACGTGTTACGACGTGGAAAATAACTAACATACTCAAAATATCCAAATTAAGCGTTGAAAATCATTTACGCCAGCTTGGTTGTGTCAATCACCTCGATGTGTGACTTCCTCAAAAGATATTCGAAAAAATCTACTGGACCGTAAATTGTCTATGTTCGAAACAAAATGGTGAGGCGATATTTTACAACCACGTGAAACGAAATAGATCGTGGGGAAAGCGTAATGCAGCATAACTAACCCTAGCATCATCCAGATAAGGTGATGTTGTGTATATGGTGGGATTGGAAGGCATTCTTTTCATATGAGCCCATCTCTGAGACCCGAACGATTGTTTAGAACAAGTACTACCCCAAATTGGACAAATTGAAAGCAGTAAGAGACACACAATTAGTTGGGAGAAAGAGCGTACTATTCCATCAGGATATCGCTAGACCACACGTTTCTTCGGTGATCAGATAAAACTTATTACAGCTTGTCGTCTGCCATATTTACTAGATTTGGCAGACGACAAGCTGTAATATTTACTAGATTTGGCACCATCGGATCACCATTTATTTTGGCCTACACAGCATTCTCATGATGGAATAACATCAATAACCTGTAACGCAGCAAAAGGCACCTGAAGCAGTTCTTTGCTGAGAAAGGTAACAAAAAGATAAGTTGAAATTGCTTGAAAGATGGCAAATGGTAATTGGGACACAACGATAAACATGTTGATCAATAAAGCTTATATCAACAAATGTTGCTTTTTTAAAAACTTACTAAAACGAACGAACGTGTGTGTTATTTTCTACTAAAACGGCAGCTTGTTGAAGGAAATCAAAATGAAACATGTTTAGATGAATACACTCCGATGTGAATTTATATAACGAAGATCCTGGACGTGGGTTTACTACAATTGGCAGGTATATACTTTACTGTTCCTGGTTAAAATAGCTTCTCACTCCTAATTTTGTGGGGTTAACAAATTACTGGAAGATTGTTCAGTTCTCAAATATTGCTCTGAATACAATCAAAGTAAGAACTTGGGACATTGATGAATCAAGTTAGTTTTATTGACGAAATGTTTTTTGCGAGATCCGAGTTCAGATGAAAACAGTCAGAAGCTTTTGACACCGTACTTTGTCGACGGTATACAAAGGAAGCGGTTTATTATAATAACCGATAATGGTATCAAACGGTTATTATTACGAAAACAGAAGATCCCAAACACTTTATTTAAACTGAATTAAAAAATGTTAAAATGTTAAAAAATAATTTTATAATTATTTGTTATAATGTAAAGTTGTTTATAACAATGAATTTATAAACATAATGAATTCATAATAATGAATGTAAATTCATAACAATGAATTCATTACAATGAATGTAAATTCATAACAACGAATGTACATTGTTCCAATTTGTTATATACTTCGTTTAATGTTATAAGCCCGTTATTGTTATCCAATTGTTATCCAAGACCATGTCACTAAGTGATCACAGTAAGCGGTTTCCGCTGTATTATATTTTTATAGTGACTGTAGAATGTTCTAGGAATATATGACTACTCCCTAAAACAGGTATGGTTAGTCACACAATAGAAACCGTCACGTGACCAACGTCTTTTAGCAGCATGCTGTGTTTGGGATAATCGATTGGAAAATTGGGAAAAGGGGGTGATCAATGAATAAGTTACTTTCCTCGCCATCTGTTGGGCGGTGATCACTAACAGATCCGAATTTTCAAAAAACAAGCCGGACAAACTAATGGACTACTTTAGCAAAGATTTACATTGTAAATTGACCCCCCCACCCCAACTAAAAACCTATTTGGGGGTGGAATTTCGAGAAAACAAAAAAACGTTTTTTCTAGACATAATAAGGAGTAAATTTCAGCCCTTTAACTCCATTGGTGAGACCTGTACGAACGACATATACAGCGAGCCAGACCAACTTAAAAACTGAAGAAACCTATCTTGACAGTTTTGAGGCGGTTTCTAATATGTATACATCTTTGTGTTAAAACAATATTTGCTTAGGTATTTTCTATAGATTTGAGAAGGGTCATTAATGTTCAAATGGTTCTTTTCTATAGTTTTGAGAAGGGTCATTAATGTTCAAATGGTTCTTTTCTATAGTTTTGAGAAGGGTCATTAATGTTCAAATGGTTCTTTTCTATAGTTTTGAGAAGGGTCATTAATGTTCAAATGGTTCTTTTCTATAGTTTTGAGAAGGGTCATTAATGTTCAAATGGTTCTTCGGATGATTGAACCCCTTCTTGTTATGTGTGTTGTAAACCATTCTTCGGCCTTCTTCAGGCGTAAAATCAGAGTGTGATGGGTTAAACAGAAGTTATGTTTAAAGGGGATAACTCTTATATCAAATGGCCCGGGTGTTTCTGTGTCTTTGTCTTGTCGGGTTTAGGTTTGTTGATAAGTGGAAGCCACATCGGGTTGAAATCCGCACTTGCATGGCTGATGCATTTAGTTGACACTTTGATGTGAGCTGCCTCTTTGATTTTTCTCTGCTTCCAACATCGTTCTGTGTCAATAAACTGGACTTCCTGCCAGAGAGGAAGATGGTCGCCGTTCTCTCTCCAGATGTGGTCGGCCAGCCGATTTATCTATCTCGCCGCTGATTATGGCTTCTACACCTGAAGAAGACCGAGGAATGGATCGACCGACACAAATAACAAATCGTCCGAAGAACCATTTAAATATGTGCTTAGTTTGATAAGACAGTGGCAGTGTACATAGAGAAATGAAAAGGGTTAACGCTTTTCACGTATGAAGTCAGTTTTCATTATTTACCTTCATCTTCACAGAATTTTATATTTGCCTCTATTTCAGTAAAATGATAATGGAGAAAACTCAGCCCTAGCAAATATAAAATGTAATGAAAACATAGAAAAGGAAGAAAAGAATGTTGGTAAAATCATAAATAGCTTGGGATAAAGATATTTGATTTAACCATAATATTCTAAAAATAATTTCTCTTCAATAACAAAAATGAAACTTTCTTTATCGAAAGTGCAAAGTGATACACATATTTTTATAACTGAAATATTAGAGAATAAATAAAGATCGATGAAAGCCGTAATGTTGATATATATTACTGGAACTACACAATACTCATGGGAGATTTTAATGCTAAGGTAGGACAAGGAAAATTTGGCATAACTAGTGTAGTAAAATATGGAATAGGACAAAGAAATGAGAGGGGTGACATGCTAGTGAATTTCACAGAGAGATACGGCAAAAGCATAACTAATACATTATTTCAAAAAGGTGATGGCCGAAAATGGATTTGGAACAGCCCAAAAGGCGCAACAAAAATGAAATCGACATAATAATAAGTAATAACTGACAAAATCGATAACATTAAAGACGTTACCGTTATAAACAAAGTAGACATGGGAAGCGACCATAGAATGGTAGCGTGCAGAAATAAATTTAACTTTAAAACTGAAAGCAATAAAATGATTCTTAAGAGATTCCCCATTAAGATCGAGATGGGGAACATTGCCAATTTTCGATTTGGCAAACTTATAAAAAATAAGGATAAGTTGACAAAGGTAACGGAAGAATACTATGAAAATGGGTACGCTTCAAACATAGAGATACCACAAACTAATCAACCTATAGATACTAGCGATATCCCAGACATAACAAAAAACAAGTATTATTTGCACTACGAAATATGAAAATCGGTGAAGCCCCAAGAGAAGATAGCGTAACGACAGACCTTCTAGAAGAAGCAGGAGAGATATTGCACAAGGGACTAGCACAGCTATTCACACAATGAATAAGAGAAAGAAAAGTCCTTAAAAACTTCTGTCTAGGAATAGTAATCCTACACCACAAGAAAGGAGATAAGCGCGACCTTGGCACCTACCGCCATATTACACTATTACCTAACATATATAAACTATTCACAAAAATAATCACAGACAGATTAACAGGCACTAGACGAAAATCAACCACGCGAGCAGGCAGTCTTCAGAAGCGGTTACTCAACAATAAATCACCTACATGCAATAAATCAACTAATCGAAACGTCCTTAGAATACAACACTCTGTTTGGCCTTTATAGACTATGAGGAATCATTTGACTCAGTAGAATACACGGCAGTCTTCAAGTCAATGCGAAAACAAGGTGTTAACAAGAATTACATATAAATAATCCAAAACATATACGTAAATGGCACTGCAATAATTAGACTACATAAATATACAAACAAGATAAAGATAGCTAAAGGCGTAAGACGAGGGGATACAATATCACCTAAACTATTTACAGCGAGCCTTGAAAGCATCGTTCGGAAAACTAACTGAGAGGGAATGGGAATAAACATAGATGGAGAATACTTAAGCCGTTTAAGATTCGACGATGACATTTCCATGACATCGGAAGCACCCGAGGAATTACAAAACTGATCTAAATAGGGAAAGTAAAAAGTAGGCTTAAAGATGTCAAAAGTAATGTTCAACGATAAAGTCCCCCAAAAGGGCATAAAGACAGGAGAGGCCCTAGAAGAGGTTGTTGAATACATCTACGTAGGACAGGTAATACAGTTAGTGAAAGACCTCGAATACGAAATAAAACGACCCCTAACGATAGGTTGGAAAGCATTCGATATGAATAGAGACATTTTGAAGAGCACCATGCCAATGTGCTTAAAGCGTAAAGTATACAACGGTTGGATTATACCAGCCATGACTTACGGATGCGAAACATGGAAATTAACCAAACGAGCTGAAAACCAACTTAGAATAGCACAGAGAGCCATGGGAAGAGCAATGATAGGGATAACTATAAGAGATAGAATAAGATCAGAGGGAGGACTAGAGTGAAAGATATTATACAAATAATTAAGCAGCAAAAATGAAGATGGGCTGATCACCTATCAAGAAGAAATGACTAACCGATTGGAGTCCATGGGACAGTAAACGCACCAGAGGCAAGATGGAGCGACGGTAAGACGTGGCAGAGGTTAGCACAATCTCGGTCGTCATG
>VCCN01004221.1:3712437-3723448 GCA_006491835.1 Architeuthis dux | reverse complement strand
AGACTAAAACTAACAGCAAGACAAAAAAGAATCTTTGAGATAATATTCTTCTGTGTCTACGTCCTTAATAGGAAATAAGTGCAGATATAAAAAAATGATTTCAGTTAAATTTCCGAACACGCGTTATCATTCGTTAAATGTAGATGAACATTTTGATAAAAATTCACTTCGAACCCCCAAAAGGTGATATTTTACAGATATCTTAGTTCCGGCGTAACATGTTTTGCAGATGTAGAGTAACTTATCTAACTCAGACTAAAACATCTGCTTGGCATTTATAGAGTTGCAAACATAATTGTTAGCAAACAATCCCATTGGCCTTCTCAGATTTCATTACAATGGATTGTCTTTTGGAAACCGTCAGCCAAAACTGTCAACATCAGCATAGGTTTCTTCAGTTTTCAGGTTGGTCTGGCTGGCTGGCTATGCATGCGTCGCGCGTGCAGGCCGCACCAATGGAGCTATGTAGCATAGCCACATGTTCATGTATGCAACCTTGATAAAAAAAGTCGCCGTGTTTCCAAACGAATCCTCGGGAACTGGAAATGTTCGCTAGAAGCGCATCGAATGAAAAGGGAAGCTGAATGCAAAATAAGATTTCATTGTCCTTCTCTTCTCAGTATGCTGTTCGGAAAAGTGCCCATCAGGAAAAGTACCCATCGGAAAAGTGCCCAACGGAAAAGTGCCCATCACGAATTTATATAGGGATGAAAAGTGCCCATCACGAATTTATGAAGGGAGGAAAAGTGCCCATCAAAACATAATTTAATTAATGAATATTTGTGTTTTATACACAAAAATTAGGGCCAGGAAAACTTTATAAGGTTCTTTTCAAGACTTTTGGCACAACTTATAATTTAATTAATGAATGTTTGTGTTTTTTACACGAACATTTTATTCATTAATTAAATTATGTTTTGATGGGCATTTTTCTTCCTTTGATAAATTCGTGATGGGAACTTTTCCGTTGGGCACTTTTTTTTGATGGGTACTTTTCCTGATGGGCACTTTTCAGCGATCCCTCCAGAGACGGGACATCGAATACAGTTTGCAGCTAAAATGCAGTTTGTTTCTATTTTGCATACGAAATCAAATGATCTCTGTGCCCTATGCTGGGCAACGCTCGACTATCTACTATCATTTCAAAATGGTCCTATCTTTTCATATCGTAGTACAGTCCAAACACACGCACACACATACAATTACATACATACGTAAATACGTATACGCACACATATTGGGCATCCGACACACACAACCATACACACTTGATATATACTAACGCAAATGTGTGTATTAATTAAAATATCTATAAAATAGGTCCATCCTAGGTTTCTTGCCGGCTAACGATGATAAAAGACACTGGTGTTCTCAGCGGGGGTTGACTGGGGTCATGTGTTCTGACCTCTTCCGCTCCCAGACATCGAACCAAACACACACACACACACACACGCCTATATTTACATTTTATAGTGAAAACGTGAACCAATATTCTTAAATATTTTAAATCTATAAAACCACCAATTTTTAGCGGAGCCCAAAAGCCGAGAGAAGTGATTTATTCATTGATCATCCTTTTTGTTCCAATTAACAATGATAAAAGACACTGGTGTTCTCAGCGGGGGTTGACTGGGGGTCAAGTGTTCTGACCTTTTCTGTCCCCAGATATCGTCGTCTGGGAAAGAAGGAACCAAACACACACACACATACACACACACACGCCTATATTTACATCTTATAGTGAAAACGTGAACATATATTCTTAAATATTTTAAATCTATAAAAGCCACCAATTCTCAGCGGAGCCCAAATCCCGTGACCCTATGCCTTACATTTCATCTATATTGTAACAGCAAAAGGGCTGACAATTAAACATTTACTCCTTATTACGTCCAGAAAAAACAATGTAAATGTATGCTGAATTGGACCTTTATTTTGTGTTCTGCAGTGTTCACGCTTGTTTGTTTTTTAAATTAGGACTTTTTAGTGATCACCGCCCAACAAAAGGCGAGAGAAGTAACTTATTCATTGATCACCCCTTTGTCCAATGTTTCAATTGATCATCCCCAACACGGAATGCTGTGGCGGTTTCTATTGAGTGAGTAACCAGATCGGCTACCAATTTTCTTTTGGTGGTTCTAATTATCTCATTAAATTTGCATTTATACTAGTTCATCCTCGTGAAAAGATTATCGGATATATTTGACTTTCTATACGATTCAGAAAAGAAACAACTGAACTCGTTTCAGTGGCCGGGTTTATTGTTTCAAATGGTGGGGAGGAGATATTATTCTCAACAAAATTGTTAGTTGTGGGTGGAAGAGTCCATTGTTACGGACAGAGAAACTGAAACAATCACACTGTCCATTATGTAAGGTGATTTACATACGTGATGCGCTCCAAAATGGGATACGGACAATAACCCCACCGGACAATAACCCCACCCTACCGGACAATAACCCCGCATCAAAACATAATTTAATTAATGAATATTTGTGTTTTTACATACACACATACATATACGCACACACATATACATACACATAGATACACACATAGACAGGAATACGCATACACGCAGACACACATATACACTCACACGCATACAGGTACACACACATATACACGTACATGAATACGTTTATACATACACACATACATTCATTAATTAAATTATGTTTTGACGTGGGGTTATTGTCCCGTAGGTTGGGGTTATTGTCTAGCGGGTTTATTGTCTTGGGTTTATTGCCCGCGTGATTATTGTCCGGTGGGGTTATTGTCATGGACCCATCTAAAATATGTACACACATGTTCAATACTTCAAAGATCGAATGTGCAAGGTACTGGAGATGAATAGTCTATTTTCAGAAAGAACATTTAGAAGACAAATCTTCTTTTAAGGAAATGTTTGCAGGTTGATGGATTTGACAAAAAGGCATTGCTGTATACAAAATGTGTTTCCCAGATTCAAAACAACTTTTGCCAACCCCAGTCCGAGTCGGAGGTTTGGAATTGACTCTGTTTCCCCCCCGTAACAAGAATAACAAGAACAGGAACGACAAGAACAAGAACAATCCTTACCTAATTCGGAGGTGTAAACTATTCACTGTTTGTCTGTACCGGCACCTTAAACTAAACCGATATATAGAATTAGCATTTTGCTACCAGGATTTGAAATCACTACCAAGTGGTCGGTAGGTGGCTCTCTTGCTGACTGAGCCAAACTGACAAGTCTTACATATATACAAAGATTTATGTCAGAATTATTGATTTAATATATAATACAAAAGTTGCAGTAATCATCTTCAGTCGGAATAGAAGTAGGGGCGGTGTTTGACCCTGCAGCAGCCATTATGGAGATAATTTCAAAGCAAAGTCTATGGCATGAGACCAAATACAACTGCACAATTACGCATTGCAATCCAAACGAGTTTTCATAAAATCACAAATGAGAGGTTAGTTTTTTTTGTTGCGCGCGCATGCGCATGTGTGTGTGTTACAAAGTGTGAACACTGAGCAGCTAAAGGACATTTTCAATTCCAATGATAAGTAAGAAATGGAAATGATACTAAAAAAGAATAAGAGCCGCACATGTCTTTCTTCATTTCCATTTTATATTTGTGTACGCCTACGATTTATCCGTCTCAAAACTATCAATGGCATCGGGTCGGCAGGATCGATTGGCCAATCACATCAAGATTCGACAGAAAAATCACTGGAAGAAATGAAGGAGATTCGGGGAGGAAAATCAAATTAAGATGAAACCTGAATGAAAGACGAAGGCAGTTTTTTGGTGTGCAAAAGGCAATAAATGATACATTGACGTTAGTATTCATGACAGTCTAGGTATTTTTTAAGGACAGATATACCTTCATTCGTCAAATTGATTTGATTACTTATGGCTATCGTGGAATTTGTATATACCGTATTTCATCTTGTATAATATATTCTTTCGAAAAGTTTGAGCTAAAGAAATCCAGGTGCGTATTATCTACGGAAACATAATTGTTATACATATTTGTATACATACACAGGATAATGCATTTTTCATTCGAAATTAAAGCTCAATCGGGGGTCCGGATTATCTATGGTAGCGGAGTATACATGAGGAAATACAGTATTTGTTAAAAGTATTACATTGTATTGTTACAGTATCAGGTTAAAAATTGGTTTTCAATGTCTTCATATCAACCGTGATTAATGAGTATAATAGTTTGAACAAAATATTGAAATTTTAATGGCGTAGACTCATTGTTTAAAACCGTATTTTCATATTTGTATCGGAGTATACATGGTGAAATACAGTATTTGTTAAAAGTATTACATTGTATTGTTACAGTATCGGGTTAAACATTGGTTTTCAATATTTTTTCAAACTGGTATACACATTAGTCACTAATGTGTATAACAGTTTGAAAAGAATATTGACATTTTAATGTTGTAGACTCAGTGTTCAAAAGGGTATTTGCATATGCTATCTGTTTTTCTAATACCTGGACCCGTAGCAAAAACAAGGTAAGTAGTTCCCCCACGCTGTCTACGGCTTCAGCCGAACCTGTTTAGGCTCCACATATCATATTACTACTTACTCGGCCCGTTTACGATGTGTCAAATTAGTCTTAGAGATTACTGTTGTATACTCGTCTGTTTTACACGTTCTGTCGACATGTTCTGAGGACGTGAGATGTCTCGTCGTGGGTTGCTCACTTGCGGGAGGGAAATCCTGAACTTGGCGAGAAAGGAAAGACGCCAAGGAATAATCGAAAGTTGTTTGAAAAAAATATGCGAACATATTTTTTATTTCTTAAGATACATTTTTGTCGGCCGCTGGATGAAGAGTAGGAGAGAGAGATAAGGTGTTCCCGAGACCGTTCCCATGGGGACCCGGCTTTGTGCCTTCCGGCCCGTCTGCTGGCTGTCTCTACTTTTCAGGTCTCTGTCCCCTGAGTGTTCTCCGTCTTGTGAGCTTCCGTCTCGGCTCTAAGCTTCATGGGGTTTCGAACCCCCACGCTGGTGTCGTTTCCGGTTTCCACATCCTGCTTTTGGACACCTACGCATATGCTAAGGTGACCGGGTCACTTCCACTTCCGCACAGGTGTTTGGCCTCTCGTGGTAGTATATCATAACAATGACAAGCAACCGAATTGGTGTAACGAAATACACCCAGATCGTGTTACCGGTAACCGTTAAAAGTGACCAGATTTGAAAGTAGGAGGGAGCTGTGTTAAACTGCGTACGTAACAAACTGGACAGGTCGGGTTACCGGAAACCGTTAAGATTTGAAAATAGATCTGAAGCGGTTAGCAACAGGTCGACAAAGAGGTCCGCTTCCCATCAGAGGAGGGAGGTGAGAGCCGGTTAGAAGCAGTTACCAGTTTGAGATTTGAATCCGGAGCGACAGGTCAGAGACGAAGTTGGCTTCTTCCACCCATCCGGGTGGAAGAGGGAGGAACCCTTGATTCTCTCTCTCTCTCTCTGTCTCTCTCTCTCTCTCTCTCTCACACACTGCGACCAGAATGTTATACTACGTGGGCTTCACTCACTGTAGCAAAAACAACGACATGCAATTATGGCTATTTTAGAGTCTAGGAATATGTTGGACTATGCCAGTTCTGGCACAAGGGTAGCTTTAACGAGCATTCCTTCTGAATCAAAATATGTGCACTGACTTGTGAAAAATATAATACTAGCCATACCTCTACGGCAGTTGCTTGTTTTGTTGAGTAAGTGAAACATTTTTGTGCTAGTTTTTTTTCTTTCTCTCATTTTCGATTTATAAAGCAAGTAAATATCACCAACAAAGATAAGTATTACTTTGTATATGAGGAATATCTTCAAGATATATGTCGTTCTAAAAGAGTAATCATTTATAATTATTTTATATTTGGTTTGTTGCACGTGGTATCATCGTAGTGAAAAGAACTGAAATGACAATTTTGGTGTTCTTTGAATTCTGATCTTTTGATCACGACTTGATAACCTTTTGTGCGTTATTGATTTATTTTTGTAAAGAACTTTAAAGGAATCGCAACATCAATGAAGTTTTTGTCTTTTTATCATGGAATAAATGTCTGGTTGGTTAGCTGCAATTAGAAACCATCAACCAAACCTGACACAAAACTGTCAGCATAGGTTTGTTCAGTTTTCAAGTAAGTATGGCTGTCTGTCTGTCTGTCTGGCTGGCTGGCTGGCTGGCTATTTATGTATGTGTCGCGCGTACAGGCCGTACGACTGTAGCCGTAAATCCGAACATGTACTCCTTATTATGTCTAGATTTCAAATGTAAAAGTAGATTTTACCATGTACATTTAAGCTAAATCGGTCCGAAAATCTGAACATTTACTCTTTATTATATCTAGATTTCAAATGTCAAAGTAGATTTTACCATGTAAGTTTAAGCTAAATTGGTCTGAAAATCGGAACATTTACTCCTTATTATATCTAGATTTCAAATATCAATGTAGATTTTACCATATAAGTTCATGCTAAATTGGTCTCTTAATTTGTATCCGCTTGAAAGTTCGGACTGTTTGGTGACCACGGCCCAACAAAAGCCGAGCGAATCATACCTTTTTTTCCAATTTTTTAATTGATCACCCCTACCACGCTGCTGCCAAAAGACGTTGTACGAATTGGTAGTCATGTTTCAGATGATTATTCCATTGGAGATCATTGTCATCATACATGTCATCTGTTTCAACACTTGCTGTGGTGATGTCGTTTAAATAGACCAGGCGTTGAGTATTTAGAAAACATTGCTATCACTTGATTTCCTGTGAGAATCTACAGATACTATGGCTAAGAGGACCCAGTGTGTACATAATAAGGATGATGACGACGATGATAACATCACGAATAATAATTAATTATTTTTTACGGCGAATCCAATACTTGCTTCATATAATGAGTTTAATATAGTTAGTCATTTTTAATTAAAATGTATTAGGGATAATTTAATGACTCATTATAACTGTTAATGACTCGCTGTAAATAATAAATCTAGCAATGGATGTGATAGTAGAAGCAAAAGTAATATCGTTATGCATAAGAAGAACGTACTGGAAGTAGGATCTCGGGAAAGATGACCGGGTAATTTGTGTCGTTCTATTTATTTTTCTACAAGAATTGAAAAATTTAACAAGGGGGAAAATTGCCAATAAAAGAATTTGCTGAGAGCAAAATGGAAGAGAGAGGGTAGTTTCTATCGTTCCCTCTGTCTCTTTTTCTCTGCCATTCTCTTTCTTTCTCTCTTTCTATTTCTCCCTTACATACAAGAGCGATCTATACAAAGGAACAAGCATACACACATAGCAACATGTACAAAACGTTACATATACATAATCTGCGTACATATACTTACACACGAATACACAAATACGTATATACAATTCTACCCCGCTTAGCGCTATCCCCATTTAGCGCTGATTCGCTATAGCATCCTTTTTCAAACATTTTTCGTAATTAATTTAGTAATGTTGAATTTTCGAAATAAATTATGATAAAAGACAGCATCATGGACAGTCACCGAAATAACTGTATTCAGTACTCTTTGGTTAATGGGCCAGTTGTATGAGGATAGACACACGTACATAATGATTTTTCATGTAGCGATATACAGTGACACCTAGTGATATTTCACCTGCTCCGGAAAGTAGCTAGCAGATGAGATACACACCACTAATCCATTCCATCTTGTTGAGGCTCAACAACGACATCATATATTTTAAAATGATTGCTGTCAACATCTCTATGTATGCTATGTTATAATGACCCCGTACAGAGCTGTTTCGTTTGGCACTGCATTTTTAAGGAACGTATCGAGAACGCTAACGTGGGTTACAGTTCTACATAAAAACCTGCATATACACATACATAGACATGGAACCCCAATTAAACACAATATAGGGTTTATTTGACGGCTTTAGCTGCCGGATTTGATTTTTGTATAGGAACCATTTTCCTCTGCATATTCGTTTTTGTTTTGTTAACTACAGAATTGTGTTTTTCTTCGTTGCCTTTTCTTTTTGCTATTTTGTTCCTTGATAAACAATTTTCACTTGTAGAAATTGAATTGTGATGGTCGCAATACGGTAAATGTCATTGGCAGCCATGTTTGGTTGCGAATTGGAATAGCAGAAACAAATCATGCTCTTTACCTCGGTTGTGAATATAATGAGGAATGAAACAAATGAAGTATAAACGAGAGAGAAAGAGAGAAGATACAGTGGAAAATAAGCAATGATAACGAAAAAGAAACATTCAGGAAGATGCTTATCTACTTATATAATGAACAGTGCGATTCTTTCAGTTTCTCTGTCCATAACAATGAAATCTTCCACTTAAAAATTACAATTTCACTGATAGAAATATCTCCTATCCACTATTTGGAACGCTCTTCTACGAAATATCATTGTAGTTCATTGAGAACCTTTGGAGATATTGTGTGGTGTAGGCATATAGCTACAATTCTGTGGAGGTTATTGTGCATGGATCCGCCACAAAATCTAATCACTTCTTCCACTGTCTCAATTGCCTATCTTTCCACAAAATGTCATTTAAAATTCATAGAGATCGTTTGGAGATATTGTGTGGACTGACTTACAGATGGACACGAGTTAGTACAGAAAAGAATAATCGAGTATACAACATATTTTTCCTGGACAGTTTTTAAACAATGTTACTGACTCCTTTCAGATGGTCACAAGCATTAAGACAAAGGACATGGCTGAATTAGCTTTATTAAAACAAAACAAGACTGGTTGCTTCAGGGCCAAACTACACTCCGACTGAATCTTAAATGACTTATAAGTTTCGAAAATATTTCGACAGTTTTACTTTGGATGAAAAAGATCTTTAAATCAGGCTCGTTATAGTTTAATGGCTTTAAATTCTAGAAATAATATTACTGTAAAAGAATAGGTTGTGCTGAACACACTATTTTGAATGTTTTTAATTGTTGGAGTAAAACCCAAACACAATTTCCCACGACTCAACAAATAGAAAAACGAAACTATTTCAGGCTAAATTTTCAAAAAACAAAAATTATGAAAAATTAAACAGTTTTCGTTTAACTGAAAAAGATCTTTAAATTTGGTTATGGAAGGGGACTTTATAAAATAGTATCTAGATATTTTTTTAGATGAATGGCATTAAAATATAGAAAATGTTAGATATGATTTGAGGCAATTCTAGATATAAATTGGAAAAAAATAAGGGGGCCCATTGGGGACGGGGGTCGGTTAATACCATTTTCTCTTTATAAATCTTCTAGTGTGGTTGAAATAAGGTTGCATGCCGAATTTCAGCTTCCTCAGTAGCCTTGGGGGTTCAGATTTTGGTGAGGGCCATTGTTGTTGTCATTGTCATTGTCATTGTTGTTACGAGGGGAAAATAAAGTCAACTCAAGAGTAGGAGTTTGATAATTACTTATACGGGGGTGGGTCAATACATCCGCAGCCTGACCCGTAGCTATTAGCTAATTTCTGTATCTGAAACTTTCACTGTATAGTGTCCGATCAATGTGATTATCCTTTATCTCGGGCCTCGTGGCATTTGTCACAGTGACAGGGATTTGGGATTCACCCCCCTCAAGTCTCTATTCACGGACATGGGATACCCCCTCCCCATACTGAGTTCGGCACTAAATGACCCACCAAGGGTCGATGTGCCGTTAAACAAAACAATCAATCAATCAATCAATCAATCAATATTCACCATTAAATTGAGTGGATTAACAAGGAAGGAGTTTAAGTTGAAAAATAAATATCCTTGGTGTAAAATAGGCTACGGATTTTTTGATGTACCAACGTCATTAGTGTAGAGTACATGTTAGTAATTTGTCATTATTCTCAAAAATCATGTGTTTTGCTTTTCTATTTCTTGAAATCGTCAGTTTTGCTTTGAATTAGGGTACGTAAATATATATGATGCTAGGAAAAGACATGTTTCGACTTATTAATAAGTTATAACATGTTTCATGTTATGGTATTAAATACTTTCTTGTAAATTATTCACATTGTCTTTTCCTAGCATCATTATGTCGGATAACATTTATCTTATTGTACACCATAAATATATATGTAAATTTAGAGCGAATATTTTCCACCCCATACCTTCTACGATCAGTCTACTTATTCAAAGATAAAAATTACAAATACGGGAGAAGGAAAAAAAAAGGAACGAAAACTCGCGAACGTGAAAATTAAAAATTCAATAGGAATATAAACCAAGAAATAAACAAAGGAGAACAAAAAAGAATGTGTGAAATAAAAAGAATAAGAATAGGTCTGGTTAGTCACTCAATAGAAACCGTCACGGGACCAACGTCTTTGTTTAGAAAAAAAGGGGTGATCAATGGTTAAGTTACTTCTCTCACCTTTTGCTGGATCACTAAAAAGTTCGAATTTTCAACAAAAAAAGAAAAGAAATCACTGCTGGGCACAAACAATTTAGCATAAACTTACATTGTAAATTGAACCCCACAATAAAAACCTATTTTGTTGGTGAATTTTCAAAAAACAATAAAACTTTTTTTTTCTAGATATAAATAAGGAACACATGTTTACATTTTCATCCCTCTAGCTCCATTGGTGCGGCTTGTACACGTGACACATACCAGCCAGCAAGTCAGACTCACTTGAAAAATGAAGAAACCTATGTTGGCAGTTTTGGTGATCGTTTTCTAATACTAGTTCCACTCGGAAAAGAAGGAAAAAAGATGGAAGGTGAGAATGAGAAAATCGAATAAAAAGCGAAAGATTTTGCAGTACAAAAAAACTAATACCAAAGGGATATGTTTTTTTGTTTTTGCAGTATTGCAAACACCTTAGGAAGAGTAAGAAAAGGAACTTAGTCGGTGATTATACCTTTTTTTCTATTCCTTCTTCAGATTAGCAAAACTTTGAAGTACATTTTTCCTAACCCAAATATTTTGTTGCTAATAAATTATTTTACTTTGTTCATTCTTTGCATTAACACAACTATTTCTTTTCAGTTTTTTAAATATTATTAT
>VCCN01004221.1:3648855-3667733 GCA_006491835.1 Architeuthis dux | reverse complement strand
TTCCACATCGTGTAACGCATCAGGGGACACAGTGTGAGTATTACCAGAATACAATTACCTACAACAATGTTACCACAGTTTCAAGAACTGTTTTTTAATATTAATTAGCTCACTGTTTATCCTGTTATTGTTGTCATCACGGCGTTTCAACAGATCTAAACTACGACTTTCTTCGGATGTACGAACAATAAGGTATTAGGGGGTTGCTATTTTGCTGGTGGTTTTAACCAGTATTTATTTTCCACACGACAAAATCAAAATGTGACATGGTCTTTTTCAGTGTAGGGAATTTCATATAACCACCCAATAACCGGCATATGGCTTAGCGTTGCATTTTAGGGTGGCTCTTATCTTATTATTTACGGATTAAATTTAACGCTAAAATCTCACTGCAATTGAATAAATCTGAGCGTGTGCGAGCACCTCGATTACTCGACAACTGCCATTGCCAGAGGTTGACATTCGCCAAATATATCAGTAGCACACAAAGCAGTGCGGTGTCGAATTTAAAGTTGTTTTGATCAGTGGTTCTCGGAAAATCTAATAAAAATAAAGAATTAAATGTTATAGATATTTCCGCTTAGTTTCTATTAATTATCCCCCTTGACTTCCCCTCTTTAGACATATGTAAATTTAGATATAAAATATCTAAATTGGCAACACTGAATAGAGGTAACCAAAATACTTAGAAGCCGTAGTTTCGTAAGACGGACGAAAAATTATCTTACATGACAATTATGGCAGGCTGCTTCACACACCACAAACAAGTCCGGACCCTTCCAAACATGCACGATTGGAACTGGTACTGCCCTAGTGATAGTATGATACATGTAGCTATTCAAATGATTGCACGTACTCATACTATTCCCATCATCTTTAAGCTTATGTTAAAATAAACGTATCGGATAATGTTGCATCTGATCTATATTGATCTTTTTCTATCTATTAATACACTGTATGTCCTCCTTTAACACTGGACATAAACCAAAGGGGTCTGAGTACTTTTGATACACCCCTTATTTAACATGTATATATGTATATATGTGCATACATAGATCAAATGAAGAAGGTCACCTGGTCTAATGAGACTCGCTTTCTCCTTAATTGATTGAACAGCAGGGCACGTGTGCGTCGTTATCCTGGGGAAGCGATGACACCAGGATGCACCGTGGGTAAACAACATGCCGGTGGAGGAAGGATGATGGTTTCGGAAACGTTCTCCTGGGAAACACTGGGTTCTATCATTCATGTGGAAGGTATGTGGCAATAACATCTTTCAGCAGGACAATCTGCTCTGCCACATGGCACGAGTTGCACCGCAATACTTTCAGGACTGTGAAGAAGATTTCACTGTGTTACCCTGGCCACCAAAGTCTTCAGAGCCCAATTCCATTAAGCACTTGTTGGGTGTGTTGAGACTAACAAGTCCGCTCTGTTAAACCTCCACCACGTAACATACAGCAGTTAAAGGACCTACATTTAACATCCTGGCACCATATCCCCGAGAGAACCTTTAGAGGTCTTGCCTGATCGGGTCAAATCTGTTTCGCAGGTACATTTTCATCCTTTATTAGGCAGGTGATCATAATGTTTAATGTTTTGGCTCATCTGTGTATGTTCCATTAGAATTTAAATGCGAAAAAGATAAGTAAACAAACCTGTCTGATGCAGGGTCAAACTCCACTCCTACTCCGCTGAAGATAATTACTGTACCTTTTGTAATGTATATATAATAAATAAATTCGTAAATATATAAGACTTTTCAGTTTAGCTCAATTGGTAAGAGTCCTGCATACTAATCACTTGGTCGTGATTTCAAATATATATCGGTTTTGTTTAATGTGACTTCCCTGAATTAGGTAAGGATTAGGTAAGGATTAGGTAAGGATTAGGTAAGGATTAGCTCTTGTTCTTGTTTTCTTGTTACGGGGGAAAAACTCCAACTTGGACAAGAGTTTGACGAGAAAACTGCGCACGTTCAATCTGCATGTTGGGCATTCCACACGGGATTTGGGGGTTTTCCAACTTAAGAATCCCTAATCAGGGAACCAGTTCATATTCTAGGCCATTTTATATATTCTATCCTTTTTATTATATAGGATTCTGTCAATTTCCTTTTTCGAAACCAACAACCAAAACCGTCAACATAGGTTTCTTCAGTTTTTAATCTGGTCCGGCTGGCTGGCCATGTATGTATGTATCACGCGTACAGGCCGCTCCAATGGAGTTAGAGGGCTCCAAATTTAAGCATTTACTCCTTATTATGTCTAGAAAAACATTTTTTTTTAAATCCCCCCCCCCCAAAAAAAAAAATAGGTTTTTAGTCGGGGTTTAATTTGAAATGTAAGTTTCTTTTGTTAAGTTTGTGTACACTTGTATTTTAAAAGGTCAGACTTTTTTAGTGATCACTGCCAACGAAAACGCGAGAAAAGTAACTTATTCATTGATCACACTTTCCCATTATTTTTTAAAAAATTAATCACCCCCAACACTGCATGCTGCCAAAAAAGTTGGTTACGTGACGGTTTCTATAATCGGATTTCCTTTCAGAATCTCTTTTTTACAGTCTGTGTTTTTTCTATGTCAAATCTTTTCCTCCGTCTTATTTTTATTCAGCTATGCATCTATTTCGCTGATCAACACATGACACTTATTTCAAAGTGAATTGGACGATGCCGATTCTGAAAAGCGTCGGTTTATCTCTAATTCGTCATGTTTAGTGACAAAATAGGATGTTATATTTAATCAGGAAAGCACGATTCGTTGCATGATTCTCGCGTTTGCACATAATTATATTTCTTTTTTGTTGTTGTTATTTCTTTAATAATTCTGTTGTTTTGTTATTTCTCTTCATATTATATTTATGATGTTTTACACCTATTCATCCTGATTATTTAGTTCTTTCTTGTCTCTTGTCTCTTGCAAAGTATACACATAGCGCTATTATTTGTTGAGGATGGTTTCGTTTCACTAAGAATCGGGAAACTATATAAGTGTTATGATATACTGTCACAGAGGTCATGTGCAGGCCAACACCTGTGCGGACTGGAAGTGACCCTGTCACCTTAGGAAGTGCGTGGGTGTTCAAAAACAGGATGTGGAAACCGGAAATGATACACTGGTGTGGGCGTATGAAAGCTCATAAGAGAGAGACACCCGGGCCAGTAGATAGGAAGCTGAGAGACGGAGAAAACTCAGAGACCCAGACAGAGAGGCAGACCGCCTAAGCCGGGCCCGGCCGGAAGGCACGAGACCAATGTCCCTGTTGGGGACAGACAGTCGGTTCTCATTATCTCTCTCCCACTCTTCACTCTCCGGCCGACAAAATGTAACCTATGAAATACAAATATGTTCTCATATTTTTACAAACAACTATCGAGTCTTCTTTCTTTTTCTCGCCAAGTTCACGATTTTCCTCCCGAGGACGAAGACCATTATACAATATAAGAATCTCTTAGAAAAGCATTTCATGAATATTTTGGAATGAAACCGGATGACCAAAAAGGCCTTCTCATCCAGTCGGTTGATCTTGAGTCGAAAACCTGAAGGAAAAATAAGAAGATTAAAATGCCGTTCTCCAGTGGGTTGAACCATCAAATACTGCACTGGATGATCCTCTATTGTGGCGTAGTGGCAGATGAGGCTACGCTGAGTAAATATGTTTATGTCTCACTTTTTATGCAAGGTTTCGGCAAAGAATTCCAGGTAAATATTTGTTCTATCTTGCCAATATTTCAGCGTTTAGTACCAAGAACAATCTACCATAAATACAGTGACATTCTATTAGAAAGAAAACCAGTTCTTCGCGTCGATAAAATACCTTTTCTATTCTTGATGGCTCTACACTATTCCAAAAATGAAGCTCATCAATGGTGATGACCATTGGGATTGCAATGATCCACTTATTGACCTTGAACAACAACAATTATTTCGACAGACTGAACTGAATTATTTAATGCGAAATTTTCATTGGCCAAAAGACTTCGCTAAACTATTGGGTTCAAGATTAAGAGGAAACATTCTGGGTTTTCTTTCAGGAAGCATGACCGTCCGCTGCCACTTGTCAGGAAAGGTCACTGTACTTAGTGAGCCCTTGATCCCCAAGCCTCTATAAGTTTACAACTTTCAACCCCCCCCTCACCCTCTGAGGGAAAGCCTGATCCGGGAAGGGGGTGGCAAATGCTCAGCAAACGTCCATGCCAGAAAAAGTGAAAATATCTCAAGTTGTGTAGGTTGAACTTGTAGTTTTGATGATATCATATATCTTTTATAAATATTGGGTTTCAGACAATATCAACCAGATGAATAGAGACTGTTTCCTTTATGGCCTAAACAGTAAAATGAGATGAGCAGACAGTGAAAGTAAGCGTGAATTCAATGAACACTGGGAAAATGAGTTGGGGTGGCCTTAACATTCCATTCGCCAGATGTTGACGCATGAGTTCAGATGCGCTATACAAGTCTTGTGCCACAATTCAATTTATGTATAAAATATCTTAATATAGATATATTTAGCATTTTTACATGATATAATGATTAAATTAGGTATGTTCACCAGAATAACCAAAAGAAATACTGGCACATCAATATGTCCCACAATGTAATTAACAAAATCGCATTATGGTAAGAATATTGAAAGAATAACAAATAAACTTCAACGGATTTCTAATTGTTTGAAATATTGAAAAAATATATAAATAACAAAGAATTAATATTGAGATTTTTTTCTTTTTTACAGAAAATAGCGATAAAAAATATGCTAACAAATAACATTGAAAATTTGCCAAAAGGAGCAATATTTTACTTTATTTTCCTGTTTTTTTATTATTTCTAACTAGGTATGTTCAAAGATATGCACAATAAGGTTTATGCTGACAACACTTAAATTTAAAATGTTTACCAAAACTCACTTATTTATTGGATGCTAATAAAGTTGTCAGTACTTATGTGAGAAATGATGAAAATTTAAAAAGAAGTTTCCTTTCCAAATTTTCGAAAATAATGTTATTCATGTGATTATACCATGATTATATTAATTGAGTTGATAATTAAGTATACTTATAATTATCCGATCCTAATGATTTTTTAGAAATATCAAAGATAAGTCCATGGAAAGATACATGGTTTCACTTTTTAAAAAACAAAAAAAAGTTTACCAGGTTCCATACGAAAGCCTTAGAAACAAAGCAAATATTACTTACTTTAATGAGGCATTTGGATCTGTCTCGAGTTCGTTTTTATGTTTGGAGTTAAATTAGTTACTGAGAGCGGCAGGGAATTCCCCTAATTTGAATTAGTCAATCGTGTCCTCATTTCGCTTTTTATCAATTTCATGGATAAAAATGCTTCTTCACATCTGTGTGACGTTCTGAAACGGCAAATATAACTCTAGGCAAATTATCTTGGTTCTGGAAGATTTCCGTTTTTTTGGCCAACGCTAAAGTAATTTCACAGTGCTTCACCCTGCTTTCATCGCCAAACTTTCACCATTTCTTTTATTTTGTCTTTTGATTTCTTCCTTTTTCTCAATCACATTTTCCTGTAGCTTGGGCCCAGGCACTAGCTTCAGTTTTCCTTCTATTTCTCTCTGTTTTCTTTTGTAGTGTCTATTAGGACCAAGTCTATTATGTGAGGGTGTTTTCACAAACAATGCATAACGGTTTTCCTGAATTACCCTCTAAAAATAAGAACTCATTTTGCCAGTGTTCATTGAATTCACGCTTACTATCACTTTCTGTTTATCTTATTTTGCTCATTCTGTTTTGCACTCTGATAGGTATTCGAAAGTAAAAACAAGGCTTAATTTCTGAAAATAAAAAGAAATTGTTTAACTCTTGGCGAAGTCTGTTTTCACAAAGTCATTCTTTGTAGAAGTTGAATTCAATATAATTATTTTTAAAAACTGGAAATTAACACGTGGCGAAGTCTGCTTTAATAAAAAAAACCTTCTTTGTTGAAGTTGAATTCAATAAAAACAAGATTTAAACACTACAAAATCAACTGTTGGCGGTGTCTGTTTTCACACAACCCTTCTTTGTACAAGCTAGAAGTTGAATTCAATGAATCACTTACTTTTAAAAAGTCTTTGTACATGAAGGTCTGTCCTTCTCCATGGAATAACATTTATTATCAATTAGTCTCTGTGTCTATTTTCTCGGACTAGGTGTAAAACCTGACACCATTTCCACGTGTGTCTAGTTCAGCGCATCGATGCTATTGTCTTTGTCGCAGATATATACACACAATCTCTTTATATGTCCCGATAATTTTAAATCTCGTATCTGCGAGATGTCGGTTTATTTATTTATTTATTTATTTTATCTACACTTCAAGACAAACTAATCAAAGGGAAACAACCCATACAAGAAAAATAAGCAAAACTGGTTATTACTTTTTGCATGAGTAGGTTTACTTTTTATTATTATCACTGGGGTACAATGCGACACTTCTAATCGTGCAATGCGTCACGTTTGGTTGTTTTGGTTTGGACACCCCCTGGTCTAAAGAGAAGTAGTAAGTAGTAACTGTTTCGGTTTCAACGGGCCATTTAGATACTCTTTTGAATAGCTCTGAGATGTGAAATAATATTTTAAAATACAATGAACACAGCTGGATTATTTGCAGAGATATAACAAGTTGATTCTGGAACAACAAAATGGCCGTCACGAGATTTATTTGTATTTAATGTTTATTTTAAAGACAATCAAAGTGTCAATATTGAATATGAAAGGAAAGACCGAGAAGAAAACAATTCGCAGTTAGAAAAGGAAAATGCCCAGACCTTTGCGTTGGATAAAGGAGGTGGTTTTAAAGGTTTATGTTTAAAAATCACTGAAATAACATTGGAAAAGCTGAAAGCGTCTAAGTGTGATGGCTCTCAGTTAAAACTACTGATGAAAGACCAACATAATGATTGATTGATTTGTTTAGTGGCATATCAACCCTTGATGGGTCATTTAATGCCGAAATCAGTTTTAAATTATTCCAAAAAATAAAGTCTTAGTGAACGGTTATTTCTTTTTAATTAGTCTTGTGACTGTGGTGAACGGTTACTTTTCCTTAACCAGAGTCTTGCGATTCTCGTGAAGGTTTACTTTTCCTTAACCAAAGTCTTGCGACTTTGGTGAAAGGTTACGTTTCCTTAACCAGAGTCTGTTCACTTCTTTACATGTGTCCTCTCTTACTTTTGAATATATTATTTTACTCCACGTTGTGTTATATATGTTTGCCCACATTTTAGAATTTAAATCTAAACATTTCATAGTTACCATCTTCTTCTGTTGCGTAACGGTCATTACTATGCATAACATTCGGCATGCAATTCAGTGGATACAGGATTGCACAGAAGAAGAATAGACAAACCCCGTGTTTGAAAACAAGGAGTCCAAACTGTTCTTATTTACCCGTCAGTTCTAGTCACGTGAAACAGACACAGACATAGCAGTTTCAAAACATATAGTAACAACACACGATGTCGATTTGTTTGCGGAATAATAAAAAGAAAGGGACTGATGTACTTATGGTATCTGTTGGTCAAGGGTACTTGACTTCACACGTGAGAGAAAGAAAGGAACTGATAAACTTAGGGGTCTGTCAGTCACGGGTAAATAACAGCATGCTCCGGTGGCAACCTCCCTTGACTGACATTCCACTCATTATGTCTCTCTCTGATTGCCTGACTGACAACCAAATTGGTCCCTTATTTGAACCTGCCCTTTCACGTTAACCGCCCATTTGCTCCACCTCTTGCTGATATCTCCATCTATATTCTGCCCAGAAATTAATCACACATAGATCTTATCACCTTTTACGCAGCGTGAGCTAGTCCTTAATCGTTTTTCCGTCGGACATTTTTTTTCCGCCAATTTCTGTAATGTGGTTTCCACGCGAAATGGGGTCGTTGTCTTAACATTCTTATTCGAAATTACTGACGCCAATCGGTGACCCTTGACACTTAAAATAGTCTGGTGAAGATATGTCCTTTTTTCCGACCGTGAGAAGATTTCAAACCTCCGGTGTTAAATTAAAACTGCGGCAATTAATTAGAACCAATTACGGGTACCACTGACCGTAATGTCTTTTTCTTATGTTATTTTTCTTCTCTGTTTCACATTTCAACTCACATTTTTCTTTCCGCTCTGTCTTTTTATACCCACCACCCACTCGACATTCTTGTCGCTCGCAGACTGGCCAGTCAAAGAGTTCATGGAGGTAGGGGTGCCTTAGGCTTGCGTTGTTGAGCGCAGTGCAGGGATCGGTCTCCGTCTTAGGAGGATTAATGGGATCGCCACGGGAGGCTCCCTACATAATCCCCCACCTGCTTACGGTACCTGGTATTCAAAGACGATCACCCATCTAAGTGCCGACCAGACTCGACGTTGCTTAACTTCGATGATCGTGCGAGAACCAATGTATCCAACGTGATTTGGCCATAACACTTTTTACTGATATTCTTTCTTGACTGCCTTTATGCAATCTTCCAAAATATAAATCTCTCACCCTTTCTTCCTAATTTCTCCCCCTTTCCCCTTCCGTTCGATACTTTATTTTCTGTTTTTCTATCATCGGTTCGTGCTCGTTTTCAAATTGGGCCACTTTTTATTCCCACTTCCTGATCTCAAATCCTGTCCCGTTTTCTTCGTGCTTTCTTTTCCCCTTGTCATTCCAGCTATATATGTTCCTTCTTCCTTTTTCTCCAACCCTTCATTGTTCATCCGATTGCATCTATTTCCCATCATAAAAGGCCTGCAGCTCAGTTCCCTAGCCCTTAACAATTCCAATATTCTATTACTGTGCAATTTCTACGCTCCTCTCGTCAAAATGAATTTTGAAGCGTACACCAGGATTTACACTAATGACTAATGGCCTACAATAACATACAAAATTTAACAGAAAACCAAAAAAGCGATATGAGGAAAAAATATCACATTTTCCAAATTGTGCAATAAATAAACTGTGAAGCAACAGAAAACAGAAAACAAAAAACTGCAGTGCATTTCCAGCGTGCACTTGGGTGCAGGGCTTCGTTTCCTGAAATTCTTTCTGAAAAAGTAATTTTATTTAACATTTTAAAAATCTTTTATAGCGAAGTGATCTTTATTTTCCAAGACATTTTATTATTCTGAAAATTTAAATGTCAGTGATTCAGTGCTAGTGTGAAGGAACAGAAGTATAGAACCAAAAAATAAAAAATGTATATTTCCATTAAACCGGGTTTTAATTTAAAAGGTTTTAGCAGGACATACATATATTCTGATTCTTAACCGAAACTCTGAAGCAGGGGCAAGAACATCCTTAGCTTTAAAAACGAAATATGCAGTACAAAAAACACAATTCGAAGCGCACAGTTCCCTAATGGTGAATTCAATCCTCATTAAGCGTCACTAAAAGTTACCTTATGGTACACTGGTTTGAACTATTGCGCCCTGCAAAAGGGGTTCTCTAGTTATGTTGTAACTATTAAGCGCTACTAAAAAGGTACATTGTGTCGGAGTTACTATTTGCGCACTAGGAAATTAGAGGTATAAAAAAAGTATTTGATATATTTACCTGTTTACAAGACGTATATATTAGTAACGTTCATTATAAAAAGAGTAGTGTTTACCTGGCTGATAGACTTATAATCGTCATGGGAAGCAATTTGCAAAACATTGAAACGAATGCAATAACGGCTTGTTTACCGATAGTTACCATATGGAGCAGTCAGCTTTTCATTCTGGTTATGATCCGGTAAGTATTCGATGATAGAATGGAATCTGTGTATATTTGCTTATCCATGCTGATACATAACATCAACTAGCATTCCAAGGGTAATTATGAATCACCGCCACCCATATATGCTGTGTCGGGGGTGATCAATTAAAAAGTTGGAAAAAGTGGTGATCAATCAATAAGTTACATCTCTCGCCTTTTGTTGGGCTGTGATCACTAAAAAGGTCTGAATTTTCAAAAAGCAAGTGGGCACAAACTAGTGACCAATTTAGCATAAACTGACATTGCATATTGAGCCCCCCCCTCTAAAAACCTATTTAGTTTCAAAAGAAAAATGTTTTTTTCCATACTCATAGAGGGGAGTGTGTGTGCAAAATCTCTAGTTTCTACTATGAACGGTTAGGGCTGGGCGAAATCCGGATACATAGATAGATACATATAAATGTCAGAAGACATGAATAACCTAAACCCAGCAATAAACTAGTGCTGTGGGTAGCGGTGATTAATAGTTAGGTGGTTCCAGAGAATTAATTCTTGCCCAGGCTACGAGAAGTTATAGAGAAGCCTATTCCGTCTTCCATTTGAGCTACTCAGTGGGTTACATCATTGCGTATATTTCACTGGCAGGGCACCTCGGCGTTGTGCAATACTTTGCCAACTGGTTTCGCAAATCATTATTACTGGGTAATGACTTCGCCCCTTACTCGGTGCCCCAACCTGTGGCGTTGTGCTAAAACTAAACTACGCTTAGTAAATAATAATTTGTCACTGGCAGGGGAACTCGTCGCGGTGTAATGGTTAGCGAGCCGGTCTCATAGATCATTACTACTGAGTAGTGAGTAATGAGTGCAATCCTCACTGGATGCCCAATAATGCCGAAACTAAACAAAGGTTAGCAAACAAATATGTGCCTCCAGTGATCAGTGTTCGAGTCAGGATATCGAATGCTGGTTCTCAAGGCAGGCAAGCCATTTCCATTTTGAGGATTGGCATAACACAATGTTTCTACTCCCATTACCCCCGGTTTGGCCTTTTTACTTATTTGGATAAGCTCATTAAACATCATAACTGTCGGAGTTATATAGTATCGCCCATAAATAAGTACATCCCTACCACTATGTTATAGAAAGTTAATTTTCTTCTAAATCAAATATAGCAGGATTTTATTATTTCTAGTGGAACATTACACAATGAAAACGGTTATTATCAGGTATTATTTATGACCAAATCCTACAGCATTGAAACTCTGTTGCCAAAAATATGAATATGTTGCGGTCCAAAGATGTGTACAACACTACGAAAACATATTTTTGGCAACAGAGTTTCAATGCTAAAATCATAAATAATACCTGATAATATCCGTTTTGATTGTGTAACGTTCCACTAGAAATAAAAGAAAGATTCCTGCTATGTTTGGTTTAGAAGACAATTAATTGTCTATTAAAAAGTGGTAAGGGTGTATTTATTTATGAGCGATACTGTATAACTCTGACAGTTACGATGTTTAGTGAGCTTCAAAGTAGAAATGGCTTGCCTGCCTTGAGAACCAGCATTCGATATCCTGTCTCGAACACTGACCACTGGATGCAGTGGCAAATTTGGTTTCTGCAGTATTGGGCATCCAGTGAGGATTGCACTCACTACTCAGTAGTAATGATCTACGAGACCGACTCGCTAACCATTACACCGTGACGTGTGCCCCTTGCCAAGCTTTAAATAAATGATTTTAATCTGAAAGTGAACGTCATAATTTATAGCATTTAGAAAATCATATGAAGCAATGTTTATCTTTTTTGCTCTTTATAAGCTCAGCGTCCGCGTAGAAATCCTACTTTCTGATTGTGTGTTTTATTTCATTCATTCTCTATGAACAGAGAGAAGAAATCCGCTTATAATTTGCTCAACTCAAACCTTGGTCTTATCCCTTCGAAAATCCACCAATTCTAAGGATACAACATCAGATTATTTCTGGAATATCGGTTAATGATTATCTTAGACAAACCATAACGTTTGAGCCCATGTTACCTTTCATCTTTTCCAGTGATATTGTACATCCGATGCGGTTTTGAAGGGTATTTCTTTTAACAATACCACGTGTTATCCAGTGGCGGTTATAGTGCGACAAACCCTTGATTTCCATCATGATTAGACTCCTTTCTAGAGATCTTTGAACATTGCAGTGGAGATTGGTTGAGATCGTATTACAGCAAGTCTTATCTGATTTCCAGTTCTCTTCTTAGTAGCATGTCAGTTTCAGGGCGCTAGTCTATATAATTTCAATCCTCCCTCAAATCTCCAACGGCTCCAATTCCTATGCAAGCGAATTGTGTGTGTGTGTGCGTGTGTGTGTGCGTGCGTGTGTGTGTGTGTGTGTGTATGTCTGTGGCCATGGATTCTACTATCACTCATATATACCGCAGTTCTGCCGTTCTTGTGCAATTCTGTGTTATTTTTCATCTTCTGATTCCCCTATAGCTTCATCTTATGGACCGCCGGAATAACATAGTCATCAGTTGGTTCCGGCTTGGTTCGGGTAGCGGTTCTTGAGCTTGATTAGATCACATCCGATGATGATTTTCAGCTGTCCCGGTCATTGAATGCGTCAACGAGCAACCACAATAGTATGTCGTCGCTGATTGGGCATTTGTGTAGAGTTCATTGTTGACAAGCGTTGTTCGAGTCACTAAATGCTTCAGTGAGAATCAACGTTGGACTGTTGTTATCGTTTACTAGTGTTCCAGGCGTTGGTGTGTAAACTATTCAACTATCGTCGCTCCGGGGCCAGAGTTGTCATGCAGTCAATAACTCACAGTTGGGTTAACTGGTAAGTCAGGATGTTTACACTAACGGATACTCTAATTAGCTAACACTCTTGATTCTCCCCTTTAACAATCTTACATCATAGATAGATCACTAGTTAGTTTGTTAGACATATCATTATCATCCGATATCCTTCCATGACGATCGTGATTGCGCTGATCTTTGCCATGTCTTACCGGCAAACCTTTCTATCCCATCCCTTCATCTTGTATCTGTTCTGCGTTTACTGTCCCATTGGCACCAATCTGTTAATCTAGAATGAAGGCTATTCTACAAATAATTAAGCAAAAGATGGAGATGGGCTGAACACTTAGTAAGAAGTGATGACAATAGATGGATATTGTCATCACTTCTTACTAAGTGTTCAGCCCATCTCCATCTTTTGCTTAATTATTTGTAGAATAGCCTTCATTCTAGCCCTCCCTCTGATCCATGTTGATCGGTTTCTATCTCTTAGAGTTACCTCTAGCATTGCTCTTTCCATGGCTCTCTGTGAGATTCTAAGTGGTTTTTCAGTTCGTTTTGAATCTCCATGTTTTGCATCCGCAAGTCACGCTGGTATTATGCATTCATTGTATGCTTTACGCTTCAAGCACATTGGCAAGATGCTCTTCAATATGCCTTTAGTCATACTAAATGCACTCCAGCCCGTCGAGATGCGTCGTTTTAACATGGTCTTTCTCTAAGCTAAATGGACAAATATAAGAGAGCGATAGGGATGAACAGACTGGGATACATATTCAAGGGTTGCAATAAATGGATGGCATGTATCGACACAAATATTATGACATGATCTGAATAGTTAAACCAACATTATAATCACAGGAGAAGCTGGCTGGTTAGACCTATTAAAAGAAAAGAGAAACATTTTTAAGAATCAAAGTTATAGAAACAGGTCTGGTTAGTTGGGGGTGAACAATTAAAAAAATGGAAATGGGGTGATCAATGAATAAGTTACATCTCTCGCCTTTTGTTGGATCACTGAAAAAGTCCGAATTTTCAAAACACGTTGCCGGACACTAACTAAGGGATACATTTAGCATACACTTACATTGTAAATTTACGCCCCACCCAAACCTTTTGGGGGTAATTTTAAAAAAAATAAAAATGTTTTTTTAGACATAATAAGGAGTACATGTTTAAATCTTCAGCACTCTAGCTCCACTGGTGCGGCCTGTATGCACGACACACAGATAGATAGATAGATAGATAGATAGATAGATATGTCGACCGTTTTGGTTGGCGGTTCCTAACTGTTTACAAAGTCTACGTTCAGTTCACTCATCGATGCAAGCCATCTACTTTTCTTATACGGACACATCGCGTTAGACACACCGTTTCTCGTACGACCACCGGAATTAAGCAACGTCCTCTGGTTAGTATCTAGATGAGTGACCGTCTGTGAATAGCAGGTTCCGTGAGCAGCTCAGGTACATGTACAAGAGCCTCCTTTGGCGATCCCGTTAATCCTCCCAAGGACTACTGTACGCTCAGCAAGGCAAGCCTGAGGCCGCACACCCGCCTCCTCCCTGAACCCTCTGACTGGCCTGGATGCGAGCAACGAGAAATGAATGAACCCACATTTCTTTCCTCTCCATTGTCATCTGCTAATAAAGCAGTTTAATGATTTCGAAGTGTGCGACATGCCGGGATTATTGTGGAAGCGCACGTGAAAATAGCAGGCGGCAGCTGCTCTTAGAGCGTCAAGTTCATTGAAGAATTCTTTCTGATCTTTGCAGGCAGCTGCTACCTGTTGCCACACACACACACACACACACACACACACACTCACTCACTCATTCACATATATGCAAATGCGGAAAACAGACGATTGACTTGAGGCCACAGACGCAGACCGCTGTCCGCGATATTTAAGAGTTGTCAGCACGTAATGTCTCTGGACGGGTCTGCTAAAATCAGTTACAATAGAATCCCGTTATTACGGCACCCTCGGGGATTTAAGAGTGCCGTTATGACGAAGTTGCCGTTATAATGGTTGGATTTTATACTAAATGTATTAATAATGAGAAATCCAAAAATACAGACACATATGGCGGCTTTCTATTATCCTTCCACAGTCTAATGTCACATGTACGGATTACAGGTATGCATATAAAATGAGTGAGGTACATGTTTTTAAGATATGGAATCTTCATGTGCTGTTGCTGCAAACTAATCTCCGATAATAGTATTGCAAGAACAAACGTGTCGTTAGAACGAGTGTGTCATTAAATAGTGCCGTTAGAACGCGTGTGTCATTAAATAGTGCCGTCAGAACGAGTGCGATTACAAATAGTGTTTACTGCATGGACAAATAAGGCATTTAACTTTAGTCCGTGTGCGCATGCGTTGATTTTTACAGAAGACTTGCATGCTGTTGTCTTACTAGCAGACAACCGTGGTCGGCTTCGGCCCGAAGGCTCTTCTTTCTCCTCGCTTTCAGATAGAGTGGGTGACTTTTGCATGAAGATGTTTATTCTTTAGTTTGTCATGTTCGTCTAAACGAATTACTTATTTTCCTCTGGGATTTTGTTGAGCAACAGGCGACTGCCCAAGGGGATCAAGTGGTTCCCGGCTCATATGTTTAGTTATCTAGATAACTAAAGCGTTGGTTAAAAAGCGTCTGACTGTTGAGTCATCTGTAGGTTGTGGGTTCAATCCCAGGCAGGAGCACCACAACTGAAAAATAACCACGAAATAATTTCTAGGACATGGATAGTGGAATGAGGACAGTATACCACCGTGGATCAAATAAAGGGTTCAGTTCAATAGTTCCGGTAAGTGACCGACAAAACTTGACACCTGAAGAAGGCCGGAGGGTACATCGGCCGAAACGTTGTGGAAATGACAACCAAGATGAGGATCTCAGTCCGAACAATAGTATCAGTAATACTAACACCTCATCTCAGAAATACCGAACTCAGTTATATGGAATGTTATTGGTTATATGTTTTTTCGGTACATGTTTCGAAGAGTTTTCATCATCGGCGGATATAAATCGAAGTCAGTCTCTTAACATCAATGCAGTGTTGGTGAAATGTTTCCAAGCATAGAGGGGACACCTATATGTAGCTAACCCATGTTGTCTGTATTGGATCTTATGAATAATTCTTTGCCGGCTGATCCAAATCTGTATTTGTATACATTGTATATATATACAACGTTTCTATCTCGTGTCTGGTCTTTTCCTACTTCGTTTACTGTCCCATGTGCACCAATCGGTTAGTCTTTTCCCCCATCTATTGTCATCCCTTCTTGCTAGGTGACCAGCCTATCTCCATTGTTGCTGCTGAATTAGTTGTACAATATCCTTCACTCTAGTCCTGATCCATGTTGAGCATTTTCTATCTCTTAGAGTTATCCCTAGCATTGCTCTTTCTATGGCTCTCTGTGCTATTCTGGGTTGGTTTTCAGCTCGTTTGGTTAATTTCCATAATTCATGAATTATAAATAATGCAAATATATGTTGTTGATAATGTCTAATCAAAAAGGGTTCGACACTTGATAATTATGAGTGGCGCTTTATTATATAAGTTGAGGGAAAAGGGGGCTCAGGAAGACCAGTTACACTAGCGTTTCATGCCTCAACGCATTCTTCAGACTGGTATCCGTACTACACACACACACACATATATATATGTAGTACATAGTAGGGATTTCTTTCTGTTACCCTTTTTGAGCAGTACCCTTTGTGAGCCAACGTGTAAACAGCAGGTATGGAGACTACTTCGAAGGAGACTGTGCAATCTACGTGTTACGGTAAGCTAGGGAGGGATTCGGGGAACCATCATGTGTATAGATTAGAATCACTTGAGTAGCCTGGGGGGGTGAATGGTAACTTTAATGAATGAATGAATGAACCGAACC
Organism: Architeuthis dux; assembly: GCA_006491835.1. NCBI lineage: Eukaryota > Metazoa > Mollusca > Cephalopoda > Oegopsida > Architeuthidae > Architeuthis > Architeuthis dux. The sequence continues at coordinate 3,651,335 of VCCN01004221.1, read as the reverse complement.
AGTACCTGTAACAGTGAACAAGAAGGAAGAAAGCATATACATACAGATATGAAGAGCCGGTACATATATATGTGTGTGAGTGTGTATGAGTGCATGTGTGTGTGGCCCTGTGTGTGTATGTGTGTTTATGTGTATGTGCGTGCGTGTCCTTGTGATCGTAATTGTGTCTGCGCTTTTATCGCTATACAATCGCATGAAGGGCCAAGAACATCAGAATTATGAATATCAAATAATTCCGTTATGCTGCTATTAAGGTAGACATTTATATTATTGTAAATGCCAAAGGCTTTCTGGTCCATTGTTGTCTAAGTTTAACAAACAAAACGAAAACAGCTAAAAAATGAAGAGAGAGCTTTAACGCGACACCAGCGAGCAGATTGTCGGTTGCACTCTTATGGATTCCCAATAGAACATTGGAAACGTATAAGAGAATGAATGAACAACACTAAACATCAGAGCATTTCGTATTTCGTTTACCTGGAGAACAGGCATTCTTCCCTCGTACGGAGTATTACATGGATAGAAGACAATATAAAGACATCTATTCAAATGTCAGAGAAGGCTTTTGTTAAAGATAGTTATGTAGAACGTTCCTAAAAACGTTTCTAAAAGACCAGCTGAATGATGGTAGCCTTTCAGAGAATATGGAATATTCTACATAGAATAAGAGCGAAACTTCACCGAAAGATAAGAAAATATTATCATAATTTGGGTAATGTGTAGCTACTTAAATCTACGTACTATATTTGTCTTGGATAAACCGTATACTCATATATTTCAGAGCAATTATCCCCGAACAATTAACCCCATAGGACAACATATTACAGAATAACTAGCCCGCCCCCAGGTAAATGACTCTTGACAATTGCCCCCTAGACAATTTCCCTATGGGAGTGACAAATTACGTGGTCGATTACTTCATTTCCACAAAATTCAAGTTTGGCTTTACAGTCGCTGTGCTATTGTGCTCTTATTCCGGGGAAATTATCCGGAGGGCAGTTGTCCTGGATCCATATTGCAGAACGATGAGAAAGAGAGAGAGGTGGGGGTTTGGTAAAACATGAATGGAATTTGTCTAGAAATAATTAAGTGTTCCTGAAAGGAGAGAATAACAATGGATGATTTTAAGGAAGTGCCTATCCTTTTTGGAAGGCAGTACTACTTACGCTAAATCATACGCTTACATGTGAATACCCATACATACAAGGTGCGTAGGGTATTTGGGGACATATCATTACCATGCTATTGCTTCCTTCAAACTAAATTATATGCCTTTTTTTTCAGATACATCATGGCTGATTACAATTTAACTCAAGATACGACACGCTGTTATTTTTGCCTTAAGTGCACAATACAGCGATTTAGAAATTGCAAATGTTCTTTAAATATTGCCAGATCATTTGTTCATTCATAAAGTTCGGAAGGAGTTGGAAGCCTCCGGCGGGGAGTGTTTACCTGTAGCTAAGCGGAAAGGGCATTCTCAACATTCTGACACTATCAGAAAGTCCATAAGGGCCATTTCCAGAGATCTCCAGGTGTCAGATGGCACTATCAGAATTGTGGTGCACGAGGACTTCCGATACAAATCCTATGTGACGAGAAGTGGTCAGTTCAATGGAAAACCGGCTGAAAGTTCAAAGCGGTTACTCAACAAGGTCAAAATCCTTGAAGAACCTGGCAAGCACTGGTTTGTTCTGAGGAAAAGAACTTCGACCAGGACCAAAAGGTGAACAGGAAAAATGACAGGTGGCTATGTGCAGATCTTTCTGAGGTCCCCAGGGTTATGCATACCAGGTTTCCAGCACCTGTGATGGTCTTAGGGGTCGTGAGTAACGAGGGAGATGTCATGCTAACCCACGTCTTTCCAAAGGGTCTTAAAGTTAATGCTGCTGGCTACATTGAGGTGCTTGAAACAGTTGTTAAGTCCTAAATGTTCCAGCAAAACTCTGCTCCATCTCACAAAGCTCAAGTGACCCAAGAATGGATGACTGATAATTTTCATGATCATGTGACCCCTAACATGCGGCCTCCCAACTCGCCAGATTTAAATCCCCTGGAGCGTTGTTGAGAGGGAGAACCATCAACCATGCATTATGTTACAGAGGCACCCCTGAATATTTTATAAGATCAGCTTAGTCTGGTACAAAGCAACAGCAGTGGAACACCTTGTGAGGATCGAATTCACACAAGTGTCTACGTTGTGAGCTTGTTAACCTTCATCACACGGTAGGCGCTCCTATTATTTTTTAAAGATTAAGCTTAGCCTCGCATACGATTTGGGAACCCGGTGAGGCTAGACCTCACTACAGTATATACTAATGGTCAACACTAGCTGGTTATATAATTTATGAGTAATAATTTCGACTTTTCCATCTCGTTTATACCGATTATATATATAGTCTAAAAAGCTTTATAGTTTCAAACCCTAGAGATGTTACAGAGAGAAGAAAAAAAAGAATATATATATATATATATATATA
>VCCN01004221.1:3595660-3608740 GCA_006491835.1 Architeuthis dux | reverse complement strand
TATATATATATCCCAGTCTTCATTATTTATCTATCTATCTATCTGTTTATATGTCTGTCTGTCCATCTATCTATATCATTCCTTACATATCTATCTTGTTCTATTCATATGGGACCATTGTATCAATTTCGCTCTGTTCATATCATTCAATCCAGTTCCTTCTTTTCATATCCATATTTCGTACCGTGTGTATAATTAAATCAAATATATTTCCAGAATACTTGGCAATATAAGGCTTAGCTTCAAATATAGAGATGGAGAAAACTTTCTGCTCCTCTACAAAGCCATTGTCCGCCCACGTCTAGAGTTTGCATCATGCATGTGGTCGCCTCACTTGGAATATAACATTTGATGCAATAGAAAGAGTCCAAAGAAGAGCTACCAAGATGGTCCCCACAATTAAAGACTTGTCGTATACAGAGAGGCTGAGTAAATACAATCTAGAGACGTTGGAATTCCGCCCTAACCGTGCTGATCTATTGAATGTCTACCGTATTCAAAATAAAATCCACACCTTAAACCAAAACTGCTCGTTGTGTCCAGACAAGCACGTTTACTGCATCTTTGTCTACAAAAACCCGAGGACATAGTCAAAATCTCCAGGTACAGACATCCACTGAGCTGCGAAAGAATTTCTAATCCACTCGAGTGACCAAACCCTGGAATGCTCTCAGCGAAGAGACTATTTCCTCTAAATCGATCAATGCTTTCAAAAACAACTCAATGAAGGATATCGGAAACTCAAAGTTCAACTACAAATGTTCGTATTAGCATAGACCCACCCTGTCTGCGTGGCTGGGCAACATTGATTGGTGGACTGCATATGGTTTCAAGACGCTATTCAGCTGACATTAAAATCTATTTAAAGGTATTATTACACCTATTATTTCACAGGGTTGTGTATTAGAAAGAAACACTTCAAAATCAAAAAAGTAAATATATGTTTTCGATAGTTTAAACATTAATAGAACATATTAAATAGAATATTTTGAATTGAATATCTTCCTCGTGAAACAAAACGAGTTAAAGTAATAGAAAAAATAAGTTTCCATTTATCAATCCCTTAACCACGAATGAAGAAGTAAATCCTAAGACATCGTAATGAAATATACCTGATAACCTTGGGGAAAATAAACTGGAAGATTTTACCTCTAGGGAAAGACGAATTAAATTCGATATTTCAAATTTCATGAGGAATCATTCAAAATCAAAAGTAAATATATTTCTTCGATAGCTTAAACATTAATAGAACCTATCAAATAGAATATTTTGTCATTAAAACCCATGTAAATGTATTATTACCCCTTTTATTTCACAGGGTTGTGTATTAAAAGAAACACTTCAAAATCAAAAGTAAATATATGTTTTCGATAGCTTAAACATTAATAGAACCTATTAAATAGAATATTTTGAATTGAATATCTTCCTCGTGAAACAAAACGAGTTAAAGTAATGGAGGTTTCCATTGATCAATCCTTTAACCACGAATGAAGAAGTAAATCCCAAGACATCGTAATGAAATATACCTGAAAATCTTGGGAAAATAAACTGGAAGATGTTACCTCTTGGGAAAGACGAATTAAATTCGATATTTCAAATTTCATGAGGAATCATTTTAATACTAGGATCAAAGTTATTAATCTGAAATATTATCTATTCATATTGTGCGAGTATTTTCTGTTGCTAAAATGTTACGGAGACAGATTTTCCCGCAATGATGGCAACACTGGGGCTATACCTATTGTTTCCCGTCAATGTGTTTTATTTTGCACACTGCCATTATGTAAGTATATTCAGTATTCTTGGATTTCGATGTGTATTTCACACTCAATCCACCCTTCATTCTTTTCTTTTTCTTTTCCAAAAACAGCACGCCTCTGATAGAGCGGAAATTATAACAACTAGTTCTTATACCCAATTCACAGTTAATGGTTCAACAGCATTCGTAGCCATGATCACAACAGGAGAGAAAAAAGCTAATTTCAAATCTTGGCAAAGACTCCTTACAATTGTTTTTCTTGTATTGGAAAATTGAATACCCTCACAGACATTGTTCCGTCTAAGCTGTGTGCATGTGTTTCTCACAGTTTTGCAACGAGCGCACAAATAATGGTAATGTGCACACAAAAGGTTGCTCACTTAAAATGATGCAGTAATGAATGCGTTGATTTAACCATTTCCTGAAACTAAATTGTTATTAATAATAATATTGATAATCTGTGAATTGTTGGATGTTATTAATTTATTTCGACATTGCCTTACATTGAAAATACCCATTAATCTTCAATTGATCGATTGATTTGTTTAGCGGCATATCAACCCTTGATGGGTCATTTAATGCCAAAATCAGTTTAAAATTCCAACATTGGTGAACGGTTATTCTTTTTAATTAGAGTCTTGCGACTTTGGTGAATGGTTATTCTTTTTAATTAGACTCTTGCGACTTTGGCAAACGGTTATTCTTTTTAATTAGACTCTTGCGACTTTGGTGAACGGTTATTCTTTTTAATTAGAGTCTTGCGCCTTTGGTAAACGGTTATATTTTTTAATTAGTGTCTTGCGACTTTGGTAAACGGTTATTTTTTTTAATTAGAGTCTTGCGACTTTGGTGAACGGTTATTCTTTGTAATTAGACTCGTGCGACTTTGGTAAACGGTTATTCTTTTTAATTAGAGTCTTGCGACTTTAGTAAACGGTTATTCTTATTAATTAGAGTCTTGCGACTTTGGTAAACGGTTATTCTTTTTAATTAGAGTCTTGCGACTTTGGTAAACGGTTATTCTTTTTAATTAGAGTCTTGCGACTTTGGTGATAGGGGGGTCTTACCCCTTTGCATGGGATGTAGTCGACTTATTCTAGGCCCCAGCCGACAAGGTAGATTAATGTTCAAGTATAGATTAAAATCTTAACTAATGCATCATAATCATACTTGTATTATATCAAAACATGTCAATAGAGTTTTATATTAGCCATTTGAGTCAAAATTATCTGGAAACAATTTCAAGTTTACATTTGCACAAGCATTCAGTGACAGACTTTTGTCACTGGAAAACTAATTGCACAACGTATGGTGTTTGCGTTCACCGACTTCTAAGAATTAGTGGAATGCAAAGTTGCATGGGGCCACAATGGTGCAACAACTTGTGAGTATCGAACTCACTAGCAATGGCTCTACGGCAGGCACGCCATCGCAGAACGTGTTCTATGATTTCTTCTATTTCAATTCATTCTTCTTTGTAAGCGCTTTGAATCTTGGTTTCTTCGCCCATGAATCATGTCTAACTTTTGATCATAATGAAGATAAATTTGGAACGCCATTTGTCAAGTCTGGAAAAAAAGGATTACATTTATTGGTAGTTGTGAGAAGCGAGTAATGTCTATTCAACGCATATCATGTTCTTGTCTGGCCCTAAGTCATCTTTAGTGTTGACGGTGTGAATTATGTTAGCAAATCCAATATTGCTTCGTATTAGGAAGATTTAATTCTAATTATTTTTAATAGCAATTAATATCAACCAGAGATCAATTTAAACCACTTCGCTGATGTTTTGCAATTACCTTCTTCATTATTTTACAAGTGAGGAGGGGTGGGTCGACTTCTGGCACGAAAAGGTCGACCTCATTAGTCTCCCTTTGAATCATTTGGGGAGCTCTTTAATGTTTTTACGAAGTTTATTAGTTGCTACTTCATTCTTTTCAGGTTGAGGATCTTCTTTATTGTTTTATACTTTTTCTTCTTTTGTTCGCTTTCTTTTTCTTATTCTTTTCTTTTTTCTGTTATCGTTCCTTTTAGTTTTTACACATCCATTATTCTTGTTTTTTTTTTATTCCTTTTCTGCATTATTTTCTCTTCCATTATATTTTCATTCATGAACTCCTACTTTGATTTACTTTTTTTTGTTTCTTATTTCCTTCTTTTTCTTCAGTCTTTTCCCATCTTTATTTTAATTCTTTTTCGTTGTGTTGTTAACTTATTGTATTAATTTTCATTTGTTCTTCGGCATTTCATTAATTTTATCATCTGATTTGTAATCCATGTTCTTTACTGCATTACCCACTTCCTTTTCTAATCTCTCTTTCTCAATCGCCTTTTGTCTACGACTACATTTCACCGAAATATAGAATGAAACAACATGAGCAATAATAATTATAATAACTAGAATTCCAATGTTGTGTCGGGGGGGGGGGGGGTGATCAATTAAAAAGTTTGAAAAAGTGGTGATCAATGAATAAGTTACTTATTTCGCCTTTTGTTGGGCTGTGATCACTAAAATCGCCGTTTTCTGCAACTACTTTTTTTCCGAAATGTAGAATGCAACAACACGAGCAATAATAATTATAATAATAACTATAATTCCAATGCTGTGTTGGGGGTGATCAATTAACAAGTTGGAAAAAGTGGTGATCAATGAATAAGTTACTTCTTTTGCCTTTTGTTGGGCTGTGATCACTAAATAGGTCTGAATTTTCAAAAACCAAACGGGCACAAACTAGTGACCAATTTAGCATAAACTTATTGTATATTGAAGCCCCCCACTAAAAACCTGTCTTGGAGGGGAATATATAAAAAAAAAAAAGATTTCCCCTACTCATTGAGGGGAGTGTGTGTGTAAAATCTCAAGTTTCTACTATGAACAGTTAGGGCTGGGCGAAGTCCGGATACATAGATAAATACATAGATAAATACATAGATACATATAAATAGCAGAACCCATGAATAGCAACAGTGTTTAAACCGGTTTGTTGTGGGTAGCGGTGATTAATGAAACTAATTTGTGTGCCTATTACATTATTTAAATGCTTATGAAAGGGTAATCAAACAATGGATCGGTTAATCTATTCATGTAAACGATACGGAAAAGAATAATAACAGCAAGTAAGCAATACCAATATTTAAAGTTTACATTAAAAAAACCACCATGAACTTTCTCCAGTTGTTTATTTACTTCTTTTTTACGTCATTTCACTAATTTTTCTAACATTTTTAAAAGTCACTCCTCAACATATTTTCTGTGCTCAACGTGTATTCTGATTTAAATAAATCATTAGGAGTGGGTTCATAGAAAATGGCTGAAGAACAAAGAAAGAAAGAAAAAAAGAAAGAAAGAAAGATTAGAAAGAAAGAAAAGAACGTCAAGAACGGGAGAGATGGGGAAGGAAAGAGAAAATGAAGATACGGAAATGAAGCAAATAAAGGAAATAAAGAAAGGACAGAGAAAAGAAAGAGAGAAAGAATAAAGAAAGAAAGAAAGAAAGAAAAAAAACGAAAAAAAGATAGAAAGAAAGAAAGAAAGAAAAAAACGCGAAGAAAGGGAGAGATGGGGAAGGAAAGAGAGAAAATGAAGAGAAAGAAAGAAATATAAAAATAAAATAAAGGAAACAGAGAGGGGGATAAGGAAATGAAGAAAAGAAAGGAAAGAAAGAAAATAAGGAGAAAAGAAAGAGAGAAAGAATAAATAAAGAGAGAACAAACAAAAACGGAGAGATAGAGTAAGAAATCAATGAAGAGAGAACAAAAGAAAGAGGGAAACGAAAGAAAGAATGAAAGAAAGAAAGATTAACATACATCATTAATGATCTGCTTTAATTACTGTTTCCCAATTCCGTTGAGTGAACCCTTTGATCACTCAGAAGTTCAAGAAGGTTTTCATTTCCCGTTGGCCGTGACAAACCACTCACTTCATGCGAGGTGACTATCTGCCACCATCCATGAGCGAATGAGATGATTTTCCATCTGGAAACTTATGAATTTAACGACGCACATTATCAGCGAATTGTATGCGGACGCTTGCGTAATACGACCATCTGCATTACACATCTGCAAATAGATTGAAAATATTTACTCATGGATTCATTATATATAGTGAGATAAACGGTAAAAGTAAATAGACATCTCATTTTCAAACAGGGACCTTTGATCAACGTTCACAATAATATAATAGTATTTTAGTAGGCAAATTATAATTCTGTGGCCGAGTCCTGATTACATCATATCGCATAAGTTTTTATTCTTTACGGTTACCGTAAAGAATGAAAAAAATAATTCTTTCTCTCTTTCTTTCCTCCTTCCTTTCTTTCTTTCTTTCCTTCTTTCTCTTTATTTTCTTCATTCCCTTATCCCCCTCTATGTTTCCTTTATTTTATTTTTTATATTTCTTTCTTTCTCTTCATTTTCGTTCTTTCCCTCCCCATCTCTCCCTTTTTTTATTCTTTCTTCACCTTTCTTTCTTTCTTTCTTTCTTTCTTTCTTTCTTTGCACTTCAACCATTTTCTATGAACCCACTCCTAATGATTTATTTAAATCAGAATACACGTTGCGCACAGAAAATATGTTGAGGAGTGACGTTTAAAAATGTTAGAAAAATTAGTGAAATGACGTCATCAAATGGGAAAATGACGTCATCAAAGTGGTCATCAAACTACGGCCCGCGGGCCAAATACGCCCCGCTGGCTCATTTCACCCAACCCGCCGAATTCATTGAATATGTGACGTTGCAGATTCTTTGTTTCCCTTATCGACGTTGCAGATTGTTTGTTTCCCTTAGCGACGCTAATGTATTTACGCACTCCCATATAAAAAACAAGGGAGATAACTCAAAACTGAAAGGGAGGTCATTGATTTTCGTCTTGTGAAAAGGGACTCGTCTATTTCTCCACCGAGTTCTTTTTTTATATGTGTATATGTTTCCTTATATCCACTGTCTTCTTACAATTATGTAAAGGACATCTCCATATAACCATATCGATAGAGCGCTTGTAGTTTTGTTGGCCACATACATCTCCATTACATATGCCGGTTTGGGGAATTTAATTTCCCTAACCAACAATCCGTACTGGCGCATCCATCGGATGAGTTCTCCCCGAGTCTTTAGGAATGTTGCTCCAATAACCACAAGACTCGAGGAATGATTTGGTTAGCCATGATAACTAGGACACACTCGAATTCGAGGAATACATCTCAGAGATCTGACACTCTCAAGTGGAAGGAATTGATTTCGGTTAGCAATGGTACTGATTTCCACACGTGTAAGAAATCAAAATTGAAAACAGCATTGTGAATTACCTACCTTGGTTTTCAGTTATCTCCCTTTGTTTTTTATATGGAGGTTCGTAAATGCATTAGCACCTCCTTATGTTATGATATGCTGCCACGAAAGGGTCATTTCCAGGTCAACACCTGTGCGGAAATGGAGGTGACCCGGTCACCTAAGCATATGCGCATGTGTCCCAAAAGACTGGATGTGGGGACCGGAAACGACACAAGCGCGGGCGTTCAAACCTGATAAAGGAATCTAAGAGACGGAGAACAGAGCAGACCCGGACAGAAAAACTTAGAAACTCAGAGGATCCAGGCAGAACACCTAGGGCTGGAAAGGAACAATGCCGGGTTCCGTAAGCTATGAAATAAAAAATATGTCTCATATTTTTACAACCAGCTTTCGAGTCCTTCCTTTCTTTCCTAGACCCAACGGATCTTCACCCACACTATACAACATTTATCTATCTTTGGTTAACGGACAATAACATTCATTATAAAAAATATAGCAACGGTCTATGATGATTGTTCCATTTTGTAATCGCCTTGCCTGCAAAACATTAAAAAAAACATTTCTAATTCGGCCCGCCTCCCAAAAGGTTTTGCCGATCCCGATATTTCGGATGTTATGGGATATGCGACAAGGCTGTTATGGGATATGCGTCAAGGCTGTTATGGGATATGCGACAAGACTGTATTCAAAACACAGAACAAATCATTTTTTTATAGACGGATCTTTGACATTTTACTCACTTGACGATACAAAATGGACTCGACATGTTCGACAAAAGTCATGTTAAGAAAATGTCTCGTCCATGAAAGTCGATTAATACATTTTGGACTAGCCATTCTTTTTTTCTGTACGATATGGAGCTCCATTCTCCATAGAAAAAGGGTTGTTTTTGTCTAAATAATTGTCAGTAAATATTAGGAGATGTCCCTCCTGTAGAATAGATTTGCAAATCTTTGAAGTTGTATCCTGTTCGCACTTCAGAAACTCTGGATGAGTAGAGTTCAGAAACTCTGGATGAGTAGAGTTCTAAATTGCTCACCAAGACCAAACAGAAACACCGCCATGTTTGATAGTTATTCGCAAGCAGTTTTAACAAACAAGTTCTACAGACATATGTTCCTTTGCTGTCCAAAAATTGAACAAGTGCAGGCCGATCTAAAAAGATCAGTTTGACAAAGCTCCAAGGGTATTCTTACCATCATACTGGTATATTACTTCGTCTTCTGAATGTACATGTTTAAGGGATTGGTGTGTTGGTTGTTCTGCCATAATAACCCATGTGATAAGGTCATTTTACTCTCGTTGTCCAAATGGTATTTTGTTTTATATAGCCTGTGGGGGGCTATAGGCCCTATATATGTTTCGCTTAAATTGGCCAGTTCTACACAAAGAATATTATTATTTCGCTTATGTAAATCTTCTGTATTCAAACATATGGTATTTGTTTTCATAGCAATGTCTTGGTGTACTATGTGAACATTTTTCTTTAAAGAACAATGGTAACACCTAAACAACAATAAATGTCCACAGGAAGAAATGTCTGATTGAACAAATATATCCCATCATGGCTTTGGTTCTTCAAAATATGGAAAATTCAGGCATTAAGTATCTTAATAGTTTCGTGATGGATTGGTTAAAACATTGAGTAAAATAACTCTATAGAAATGTTTAATATTTTAACTTAGTGCAGACCGGGGCTAATTGGGCACAGGGGCAGGTTGACTTCATGGCGCAAATATTAGCCCCATTTTGAGCAGAATAAATTCGGCCACGTTTCTACTAATTTTGAGTCAAAACTTTTTTTTATCCTGTTTAGTAACCTTTTCACTTTAAGGCTGGATTGTGCGGCTGATGATAACGTAGTCTATATATATGTGAAATGGCAATAAACAGTATATATACTACATTTCAAGCAGCTTTTGTCGGCACTTTTGTCGGAAAACCATGTGTTTGGAGCTGGTTGGTACAGAGTAAGCTGGACTATTCGGTACGCTGTAATTGTATGCAATTGTGACAGAGGAAAAACAAAAAGCCTGCGAAATAACAAAACAAACTTCAAACAAGTCATTGGTGTCGTCATACTTTTCTTATTGTTCTTCCACCTTATTGAAATGCAGCATTGAGGTCCATTCACATTTGATTCCAATTTTCCTATCAGGTGGTCATTGTATTCCTAAAATCTTACTTTTTACTCAAATACATTCTTCTGTCTGGTTTAACATTTTATATTTCTCTATTATAACAATATATTAATCACATCTGTACCTAATAGCAAAAGTACTAACTTACCCAATCTGATTGTACATTTCCTTCCGATTGTTTAAATGGTGATATAATAGACTTGACAATTGTTTCAGATTTAAACGACCCATCCAAAGAAAGTCTCTTTTCCATAGTAATCTTTGGTCATATTTGCGTTTTAATGAATTAATTTCATAGGGGGTTAGAGCCATCTAAGTGAAAAGTGGATCAACTAGTCCCGGTCTCCCCTACTTAAAATAATCTATGCTGTGTCCTAGCTCATTCAATGTGTTTTGCTCCAATAGTCACGCTGAAGTGAAGCGAGTCATCCCCAACATTGAAACAGATTACACCGTTTTTGTTTTTCAAAGAACCGGAGACTCTTTTGTTGAACAATGGGAAAATGTGTTCAAAGCATATTTAGTTTAATAGAGTGTTCTTAAAAGAGTAAGTGGTGTAATATAAGAACGCCATTGTCAATACTCCGTCAATAATCTTCAGCGTCGGACTAAGAACGTTGTTTACTATCGAATCAAAGATCACGTGTTGTTTACATATTTCTGCACAGAATGGTGTAGAAACTGCCACTGTGAATGGAAAATAACCCCGACCTTTCTAGGTTGAAATCCTCGTTTGTTCACCTTATTTCCATCGCGAAGTGCGGGGTAAATACGTTGACATTATCGCCTCGCTGATGTAACATATTTTCTAGGCAGGGGCATTTATAGGCAGACATTACTGTATGCTGTATGTGTATATGAACGTGTGTGAGTATTTATACCAAGTGTAAAGAAACCCCTGAAGGTTTACCAATCTGTGAACCTTTGTAAGTGAACAATTGTTTTCTTAAGGCGAAGTAGGCTCTTTGAAGTATAAAAATAAATTTCTTTGTCCGTTGCTGGAATCGGCCCGACGGCTATTCTACCATCAACAAGCAGCCATGAGTGAGGACAGATGTAATTCTTCTCTGCAATCAATTTCACTGCGTTCCCCCACCACCATGAAATATAGAGTTAAAAATGGCGGCTGTTGCCTGTTGGCTGTTTTTGTGAAATCCTTTTGGCTTGCATCGAGTCAAAGGTAGAAATCAACGTCTTTGATTGATTGGAACCGTTTTCACTGAGAAACGTTTCTAGCCGTTTATTCCAAGGATCTTGCCAAGATAAAAGCCGAAGTCAACTCTGACCGATTGCGAAATCGGTGCCCTCCGGTTTGATGACCACTACCCAACACCAATTACAAGATTGGGTCATCTTCAATGCGCACTCAACAACAAAGATTTAGGGGTGGAATCAATAGAAAACAGGAAATAATAGGGACGTAGCGAAAGAAACAATTTAAACAACGGTTGGAATTCACTTGCTATAAAAATAACAAAGTGAAATAGCATTCCAAGGGAAATTATGAATCATATGCTGTGTTGGAGGTGATCGATTAAAAAATGGGAAAAAATTGGTGATCAATGAATAAGTTACTTCTCTCGCCTTTTGTTGGGCAGTGATCACTAAAAAAAGTCTCAAATTTCAAAACACAAGCGGACACAAACTAGGGATCAATTTAGGATGAAATTACATTGCAAATTGAACCCCACAATAGAAAAGTATTTAGGGGGTTTGAAAAAAGAAAAAACAAAAGTTTTTTTCTAAATATAATAAGGAGTAAATGTTTAAATTTTCAGCCCTCTAGCTTCATTAGTGAGGCATGTACGCGTGATACATACATACATAGCCAGCCAGACCAACTTGAAAACTGAAGAAATATATGTTGACATTCTTGATGACAGTTTTTGTTGACGGTTTCTAAAAGAGGGGAAAAGGGTTTAAAGCTAGTGACCAATTTCGCATAAACTTACATTGCATATTGAACCTCCCCTCTAAAAACTTATTTAGGGGGAGAATTTTCAAAAAGCAAAAATATCATTAAGGGGAGTGCGGGTGCACAATTTGAATGTTCTACTATGAACGGTTAGAACTGTGCGAAATCCGGATATATAGATACATAGATACATATAAATGTCAGAACACATGAATAACCTAAACCCAGCAATAAACCAGTGTTGTGGGTAGTGGTGATTAAAAGGGGGTAGCTTCCAGAAAAAGCAGAAACATTTCCAAAACGGAATATATATCAGAAAAGTAAAATAGAAAGAACTCAGATAGCTTATACCTCTGCTAACGCCGTACACTAACTAAAAACTGAATGAAAATAACATATTTAAAAACAAGGGAGAGAAATTTAAATCTACAAATATTGAGTTACTTCATTTGAAATTTAAATGTAGCCCTTTTATTAGCTATTCGTTGTTAAGCTCTTTCCCTGCAGAATAATAAAATACATCTCTCTCAAGCAAAAGCAAATACCTGGCAATGTAATCAATTCTCCCGTAGTAAGGATCAACTTCCACAAAATTCAATTGAAATTCATTGACAACTTTCAGATATCGTGTAGACGGATATATGGACAGCGTGAATACATATAATTCCATTGACAGATGTAAAAAAAGGTAGCTTGCAGAAAAAGCGGAGACATTTCCAAAACTATATACATATATAGTCAAATCCACATACAGCGCTGTTTCGTCGGCTTATGACTCATCAGTGCGGCTACCGACTATAAGTACCTTGGTGCCTCAAGCTAGAGATTGAAACCGGACTTCTGGGCCAGTAGTCCGAAATCTTACCAACGCTCCCACGAGTAACCTCGACGGATATAGGTAATTTTTAAACACATATAAACTCATCAGAACATGAGAATGGAGAAGCCAACAAAGTGTAGGATAAAAGACCCCTGTCTACCATCTGATCTTCGTTAGTTCAGTCGGTAGAACAGCACTATATATATATATATAGGTCTTGTTAGTCACTTTTCTAGACATAATAAGGAGTAAATGTTCAAATTTTCATCCCGCTAGCTTATATTGGTGCGACCAGTACGCGTGATACATACACGGGCAGCCAGCCAGCCAGCCAGAATCACTTAAAAACTGAAGAAATGTTGATAGTTTTGGTTGGGGTTTTCTAATATCAGACAAATAAAATAAGTGATTTGGTGGAGATTTATTCTCGAACTATAGTGGTTAGTGTCGATATGATTTGCTTTGGGATCGTATCTGTTTATCAATAAATCTCACTTGGAATTCCTGAAAATACAAAACTAAAAATATAGAATATATTGTCGGTCAAACATGTCGTTTTGAAACTATCAGACTTGACCTTTGTCAGACGAAGCCACGCAATCATTACATTTATAGATTGTTTATATCTATCAATATTAGCACCCGATTATGTAAATATATTAAATAAAAAACTAGATAGGATACAATATGGAGAAATGTATGCATATATATACATAGATATGACGTGTCTGTCTAGATGTCTCCCCCATATATATACGACGGTCTAAAACGTAGTTATTAGCTGGATTTTGAGACTATATTTTCACTGCATAATCTTCGATCTATGTGATTAATATTCACCAGTGGATGAAGAATATTGGCAAGGAGGGAGATAATGTGGCAAAACAAAATTGTTGTGGAAAATAAATATTTATTTCATCATTAGGCTGTGTACTTAGTGATGAACCCAGGTATGTGTATGAGTGCATGTGTGTGTGTGTACGCCACTTTCGTTCTATCTCTCTCATATAATATATATGAATGAATGGATTGGCTTCGCGAACGAAGATATTGTGAAAGGTTTTCCACGGCAGTAGGACCATAGACGGCGGAACCTGTGTGCTGATTAACCTACCAGCCTGAGCAGTGAAGTTTTAAGGTGAGGTGCGACTTGCC
>VCCN01004221.1:3501656-3512454 GCA_006491835.1 Architeuthis dux | reverse complement strand
AGCTAATTTCCTACTAGATATATATAAATAATGGTGAATGTAGAAACATGGAACGTTGGGTAGTAGGTTACGTACATAAAGCTATTTCTCACCGTTTCTTATTATGTGAAAACTAGTAGTTATTAATTGATAAAACTTAAACAAAGGGTACTTTATACCACAAGAAAGCCGAAATTGCACTGAGATATATTTGATATCTCCACACACGATATTCAATACTCAAAAAATGAAGAAAGATTGCTTTGCATGTAAGAGCATGGAATGAATAGTAAGCCAGAATAGATAATCTTTTCTATAATAAATCATTATGTTAAACAATTTTCTGGGTAGTTTAAGAAATATAATAATTACTGAATGAAGCGGGACAGACATATCTAGAGGCTCTGTTTTCGAGCCAGTTTTAATACACTTTATAAAAATGCGTTATTACATGCGTGTATCATGTACATTTGTGTATCTTTTTCAGGCAGAATTAATTCACAGGCAAACGATTCGTGGCAATAAACAGAGACAATAAAAAAAAACTACTGACTTGAGCAACGTATTGAATTTTACATTTGCTTTGCAAACGAAGTAGAAAGAAGTATATGTATTCACTTAACGTCCGTCCGTCTATAGAACTGGTGGGAATTGGGCTAAGGAAGAGTTAATTAAATTTTGAGCGGATCAAGGAATTTTTACAGTTACTTCCCTTGAATCGTAGCTAGATGTCCACACAATATCACCAACATAATTGGAAGGGCTGGCTATGGGCTAAGGAAGAATTGTTAACGTTTTGAGGCGGATCCAGGTATTTTTACAGTCCCCCCTAAATGATTCGGTTTTAATGGCAATAGCGTCGGCAGATGTATACACTCTCTGAGTACTTTCAAGTTTATTAATAAAAAAAACTTTATATTTATCTGGACATTTTAAACCTATGTTTTCTGCTTCATTCGAAATCAGATCAAAACTTACATGAAATAAAGTATTCCAGTGCTGTGTGTGTGTGTGTCTGTGTGGGTGTGTATGTATGTGTGTGTAAAAAAAGACGTTTCTCCTGGCACAAACTAAATTTTGGTCGGAAATGGTTAAAGATATTTCATTAATGAATTGTTAAGTTCGCTCCCAAAAAACAAAAAAACAAGAAATGAAACAAAACAGCAAACGCTTGTTAATATTCTCTTTTTCAAGATGTAATCATTGGTTCCTATTATTTTAGTTTTTACATTTTCTCTTTCAGCGAAGGATTTTATGAGCTGGCAAGACAATGATGCCGCATTAGAGAACAAGAAGAGATTAAAGAGGCTTCTCATTAATCTTGGGGTTTATACATTAGTAATGATCCTCTAAGCTCTTGGACGGTTGCTAGAAGGCACTCTCTTATTTTTCATATCATGATTATGTTCTTAACACAGAGAAAATGGATGAGATCAAAATGAACGCAAACGTTGTTGATATTTTAATCATTATCATCGTCATTACTGTTATTTATGCCTTGGCACCAGAAGTGTCTTGGGGCCGTGCCTGCAGATCAAATGACATGAAGTCTTCTAAAATCTACAGCATTTTCCACATCAATCCCATTCACCTCAACCGTGCTGTAGTCTAAATCGTCTTAATTCAAGTATCTTCCAATCTCTCTGTAGGAGTCTTTGAGATCATTCCAAGTACTTCACTGATTCTGTCCACGAGCAGTACCTTCATTACCTGCAATTTCCTCAGTCCTAGACCAATGTTTTATAGTTATCTGTTTTCGTTCAGTTTCCTTTTATGGGCAGCTATCCACAGATTTTCCTTTTCTTTTGTCTAATATGCCGAGGTCTGCTCATCTGGGTAAGCTGATCTGTTTGTATTTTAAAGTCTCAAATTATTTCCATTTCTGATATTATGTCCAGCGGATGTTTGACAGTCTTGCAACACGGCTTGTTTATTACCATTTGAGCTCTCCAATGTTTTTTTTTTAATGATATATCTGACACCTGTTTGTTTTATGAAACATCGTGCTGCCTTGTGGTCTCTCCAAGTGATCTTTTAGCAGTATTGGTTGCACAGTTCTTACTTATCCCCATGTCGACCCTTAGTTGATTCCAATCATCTGAACTCTATATGCAACAACACAATTGCAAGAGTAATAACTCCCGTGACAAATTACAGTGATATGTGTACAAGAGAAGTTCCTGGATTGGGCATCGATCAAGCAAATTTATCTGAAGATGCCAACCACTTCTCAACAGTACATTGGCATTTATCACAGATACTTCCTACACAAATACACACTTACTGGGTGCCGATTTCAATAGGAACTACACAGTGTATTATGAAACTAAAAACTTAAATATGTTGATAAAACAATAACATCATAATAGAAGTCTGAAACTTTAATAAATACTTGTTTTCATTAAATCAGGATGTATTTATTTCGATTAAAGATGTAAAGGCTGTATAATTATTAAAAGGAAAAGACAATACAAAAGACTATTGAATAACTCATCTGTTCTCTTTATTTTTTAATTCTGGTTCTAACCTGCCTATCACAAACATCCTGTTCGAGCTGCGACTTTTCCAATCTCAACCGCAATAGTTTATCCAATGTTAAAAATAATATACACGCATTTCAAACTTGAATATTCTCTAATCTATCACTTTTTATATAGTTTCTTGTCCCCTTTAGAATACGGTGTAGTCTTTATAATAATATTGGAATATTGTAGTTATAAAAATACACACAGTTATGAAAATACATTGTAGTTGTAAAGACATCAATATCATAAATAATACTTAAAATAGAACAATCTTTAAAATATACGCGAAAGACGAAAAACTGATATATTACACATCGCTGTGTCTGATTTAGTCTGTCTTTCTATTTCTCTGTTCAAATCATTATTCATTATTTTTATTGGCTACATTAAAAGAGTATCTGAAAAAGTTAAAGCTGTTAACTCAAACCGAAATAATTTCCCCCAATTCGCTAGAATAATTTACGTGATATTGATTTTTGTACCTGCGTAATATTTACTGCACATATTATATTATTGATGTAGATGTACTTGAATAGATGTATGTTTTTGTCATTATATGTTTTTAGCTATCTTTATTTTATCCCCTTTCATTCTATGTTTTCATTTCCGTTTGAATTTCTGAGACGAAATATTGTTACCATTTAATGATTCTCTTTTACTACCAACCTTTATTCGTGTTGATTTTATCACAACATTTCGGAGACTGTACCAGACAAATCTTTGTTATGAAAACACCATTGACTCGGATGCTATTCTAGTGAATAAATAAAATAATAAATACATCATCGAAAATATTTTCCTTTCATTTTCAACACCGCAGACACCTTTATCACAATATATAGAAAGACGCCGAATATCTTTATCATCCTATTACTAATAAGTGAACAGATTTTAAAATGATTTGAGATCGTTTTATATAAATATTGAACACGAAACTGAAAAGAAATGAGACCCAGCCAGAATAATATTTGTTTTAAAAGCAGAAATTAGGAAGCTATTTCAATAAATAAATAAAACAATGAATAAATCATCGAGAATGTTTTCTTTTACAGCATCAGATTTTCCCCACAGAAAATCACCATCTCATCTGAATCAACCAAACTACTAATGAGTGACAAGATTTAAAAATGATATGATACTGTTTCATAAATATTAAATAAGAAATAGAAAAGAAATGAGTCATAGCGATCAATATCACATTTGTCATTATTTGTGAACGCCATTTATCAATTGTTAAATCCCATAAATTGAAGTAACCACAGATTTTGACATTTTTCTCATACAGTTATTGTTATTGGCCTGTCGAGGATTTGAATGTGTCAATATTGTTCAGTTGTCGTTTTGTAATAATAAAGTTTTAATGATCGTTTGCATCAGGAATTATTCTTTAGAGAAACCATGCGAAATCATATGCTTTATTTCTACAGTTTCTCACAATTTTTTCGATGAATGAAGTGGATAATAAGTCAATCTCGTTGAGTGATTAGAGCACAATAAGTATTTACAGTAAACACTAGCTGTAAAAGAACTCTTTCTAACGGCACTATTTAATGACACGCTCGTTCTAACGGCACGTTTGTTTTTAATATTCTCACCAGACTATTTTCGGATATTAGTTTACAGCAACATTACATGGTGATTTCGGTGCATCATTTTAAAAACTAAAATTATCAAACCCTTATAATAATTCCGTCTAACGTGAAAGAGTAATAACTCATAATTGACTGAGAAATAACGTATAATATCCAGCCGCTATAACAACACATTTGTAATAATAACACTCTTAAATCCCGTGGGGTGCCGTAATAACCGTCTACTGTAAATACTTACCCTGCCTATGGAATTGTTCGATTTACACTTGTGGGTTTGGAACATTTGGATTTGGTTTGGAACAATATTTGGACATGCTTCTAAAGTCGACGAGATTCATTGGTTTTTAGTTTGCTTCTAAGCGGAGAAAAATATGACAGTGCTCATTTACTTTGTAATATGTTTAATTCTATATGGATTATGATGTGCAATATGTAAAGCTGCCATTTAATTCATTGTAATAGAAGTAAGGACAAACCAGTATATAAAAAGCTGAAAAAATCACATTACTTGTATTGTTTTCTATGAGATTAAATCAAGTCGTCCTCAGCTACGCAGTGTATAAAATAACATTAAAAGATAAGTAGAATTCGCGTGATTAGAATGGCATATTCTTACCTTTAAATGAACATATCTCCTGACACGACAATTCGAATTTGTCAAAAGCATTTTAATCAAGGCTAATAAATAGGCAATGCTTTGGTGGGTGAATTAGTAGCCATTTCTTTTTCTGACGGTAATGTTCTGGGTTGGAAAGGCTATACTTCGGATGCAGAGTTTCTTTAGAGTCATTCTTATTATAAAAATATAGGTGTGATCTACTTATCAGGGAAGTAACCGAGTTAATAAGAAATATTAAAACTTAAATCTTTTTACAGAGAGTTTTCATCTCAAATCTACAGTATTCGTTTAACTAGTAAATCTATCTTCAAAAAAGTGATTAGTCTCGGATTATTCAATTATTCTTTCGGAGTAACATCCTCATGTTACTATAACAACGGTTGGACCGGTGAACTCTCTGATCTTTCTTGGATGTATGTTGGAACTGAAAACACGCAGAAAGATTTTGACAACGCTTTTATTTCATCCAGTACAACTATATTATTTTCAACCCTTGCTTTCTCTTTATAAGACATAGTAGATAAGGAAATGTTTGCTTTGTTATTTAAAATCGTGAGTTCAGTATTTGGGCTAGGCACAGCCGGACTTCACTTGTTCGGTGTGGTGTAATAAAGAGGATAGAGTTGCGAGTTCAAATCCCAAGGAAATACGTTGGACGTGGCAAGTAGCATCACATCCATGAGGAAGGCCAACTAATACAAAAATGTTTAAAAGTCCAATGATTCTTTAGGATTAGTGTACAAGAAAGAATCATTGAGTAGTAACAATAACTCAACTCACATATTCAGACAGAAAGTCTTATACGTGTGAACAAAACCAATGATGTTCATATCTGTAGGCGGGATATGCTCCACTAGGGAGTTTGGTAGATTTGGGCGGCAGCCATTTTGACGCTTGCGTTTTGGCACGGCCGTTGGGATGCCAACCATATTCTAACGCCAGCCATTTTGGCGACTGGTGTTTAGTGCTAAGAATATGTTTTTATTTGTAAATCTGTCTCTAACAGAATTACAATATATCTAGTATAACCTATCCCTAACCATAACCTCAAATAGTTGTAACACATACTTAACAACTGAACTTCATAAATCTACATTACAGGTTTAATGTTTTTATTTTTCAATAATGTTACATTACGGTTTTAAAGCTTTTTAAAGTTTCCCATTTGAATGATGATGAATCAATCAACATTCTTTCCTAGCGCCGAAAAGGCTGGCGCCCAAACGATCTGACAAACGACAGCGCCCAAACAGCTGCGCCCAATCGTAACATTCCGTCACTACGTGAACATAATGGCCAGATCTGTGAGATTCACAAGCAACAAACCAGCGACAACGTCTTCAAATTCTCGTCAAGCTAAAATCTCACGACATCACATAATTGCAGAAACTGAGATTATCTACCGTAGAGCGATAGCTAGTAAGCTAGTCTGGCTGACCGACAGAGAAGTGATTTTCATCCTCACTGAGTGCCTGACTGTTGTAGTCCGATTAAGGTAATTTTAGCAAAAGTTCATTTGAGATCGCATGTCGTAGTGCGATAGTCTAGTTGACTGTAACTGGTGCAGTGAATTCGGTCTTTTGTGCGCGCCCCATTCTTATGATCCTGTGCCAGATTAAGCTAACCCTACGATATCTTCAAACACAATCGTATACACACTTATACCAATTATTTTACCTCGACTAACTTTAAAAGAAGCTGCTTGTCTTATTCGCACGAGGCCAGTGCGGTAGCCACAACAGAAACTGTGATGCAGTTGTTTAGAGATAAGTTTATATCAGGGTTTCTCAACCTTTTTCAGCCTGTACTTTAAATATGAGCAGTATTCAACACAGATGTTGGTATCTTGTCATTATAAAGAAAAACATCAACATTCAGTTCAAAGGTGTTATTAAGGAAACTATTATAGTAAGTATATCAATGAGTTTGTAATGGATGCTCTTATCAAATTAATTGTGGCAGCAAGGCAATTTAAAAGGTTTATTAAAAAGTAAATTACTTAAAAGAATACATACAACATTAATTGTTAGCACTAGTGTAACTTGCCAGTTACTTGTATAGAAGAAATGATTGGCGAAATAAGCATTTAATAAGTGCCTAACGCTAATACTAGTAAACAACAGCCATTGGTAAATCAGAATCATAGACATTTATGGAATTTCTACAACGCCCCCTATAGAAGCGTAAACGTCCAATTAAGGTCCTTAGTCACCTCAATGCCCCCTGAAACAAACAGACACCCCCCTCCCGGGGGTGACTAGCGCCCACGTTGAGAACCACTGGTTTATATCATTAATAATAATTACTAAGGGTAACCTACTTTATGATAAATTCTTGATCAACGGCCACTAGTTGAATATTGCTTATTCTCTTAACAGTGTATAGGGTTCTATTTCTTCTTGAGTTGGTCCTCGGCGAACCAGCTCAGTGTAACCTAGTAGTTAGCCTCTTTCGAAGAAGGTGAGAGCTGGCCGAGAGGATAACGATACGGAGAATGGACATGCCGAGCCGAGTTCAAACTGCAGCCGAGACAGTTTGTATTCAGTTTGCACTAATACACTTAAATCCATCTCTTCCACCCCCAGCTATGAGTAAATAGTAGGGCAAACTGGTGTCTCAGTCTAGGGGACAAACAACTTGGCCTCAATAGGAATGGACACCGTCTTGCTTGACACACCCCTGATAAAACCATCTTTGGTGCCTCAGCGACCCTGCACTGAGATAGGTTACGTAATAACTGTTATTTGCATCTTCACAAAAAACGTCTCTGCACTCAGTTTGCTTTTAAAGCAGATGCAGTGATAACATTTGAGCGTTAAATCGACTTTCACTAGATTTACAGCCAGAGAGAGGGATACGCATATGACCAGCAAGAAGGATATGTTAACACTTTATACAACAAAAGGTGAGAACCTTTTCATGTCATTATATCTCTACAAAAAGTGTATCATCGATTTTAGCAGTTGCGAAGATTAATCATTACTTTCATTGGAAAATGTATATGCATTCGTGAGTAGTCATACATACATATAAACATGCATATACATCACACACACATATGTAATATATATTTACATATGTATGTATGTATATGTTTGTTGTGTGGATGTGAGGGAATCCGACAGAATGGTGGATATGGTTAGACAATGTGGAAAAGAAAGGATGAGAACAGCGTGTTACGTCTCAAACATGTTTATTATCATGAAGATATGTTTGAGACGTAACACGCTGTTCTCATCCTTTAGGGATTTTAAATTGTTGCACAAAATTGGCACACAAGAGAATTCATGTGTACCGGTGCACAATTTGCATGTACTCTAGAGTACCTTTTCAGCTCTCCTGCCGATTTGACAGGTGCGGTCTGTAGCTACTTGATAGTTCACCTGTAGTTTATTTCCATGGCTTTGTTGTGGCATAACCCCCCACACACACACAGATATGGCAAGGTAATTCGTAGCGGTTACCTTGCGAGCGGGGAGTTCAAAGTCAGATCCCTTCCGGGCATTTCTCTTAGTTCTTTGAATGCAACGTTTCCCCGATGAATTGGTTTCCGCCAGGAATCACGGTCAGTGTTACCTGAGTCTCCGAGTCATCAACTGAGATATTTGAAGCGTTAAGCGAGATCTTCATGCAATCTTTGTATCTCATCTTTGGCTTATGAGGAGGACATTTTCCATTAGCAAGCTTTCCATACAAAAGCTGCCTAGGGATTCCTTCATCATCCATTCTTACTACATGACAACGCCATTGTAGCCTATGCTTCAGGACCGTGGCTTCACTGCTATTACAGTGACATCTCTGAAGCACCTCGACATCACTTATATGCATTTCCCAATGCACAGCTATAATACTTCGTAAACATTGTTGGTGAAGGTGCCTTAGCTGTCTTATATGTAGACGATAGGCCACATAAAGCTAGGAGGCCAGTACACAATCATTGTACACCTTTATCTGTGTTCCTTGTGATATGCCACGTTGTCCCCAAAGGCGTTGTTCCAGCTTTCTAAATGCATCTGGATTGTTTTTAATCCTATGGGAGATTTCACTGTTAAGGGTACAAAACCTGCTGACATTCTTCCAAGATACACAATCTTGTCCAGCACTGCCAGACGTTTGCCATATATACATTTGGCTCGCTCTACGGCTTGCCAGATGCAGGTTGAAACATCACCACTATTTTCTTGAGACTAAATAGTGAATCTCAGAGCAGTGCAAGCTTTAGTGAGTCCGTCCGTGAGATGCTGCCTGTACCTTGGTTTTCGATGCAAATCGCCTGATGTTAAACACATTGCCGGAGGTGCGATAGCGAATATAGACACCATGATTACAGTCCTTAAATGCCATGCATAAAACAATGGCAAAGTACAGTACAAATAGTGTAGGTGCCAGAATATCTCCCTGTTTCACTCCATTTTTAACAAATATGGGTTCCGATAGTTTACCACCAACATTACCCCATACCATCATGCCAACAAGAAATGATCGCAGTACAGCAATACACTTTTCAGGGCAGACGAGCTTCCTTAGACTCTCCCATAACGCAGTTCCGTTCACAGTATCAAAGGCCTCGGTTAAGTCAACAAAGACCCGATACAGGTCCATACCTTGTTCGACAGATTATTCCTGTAATTGTCTTGTCGAGAAGATCATATCAGTGGTTCCACGACCAGTGCGGAAACTAGTGGAAACTAGATTGTGATTCAGAAAGAACATCATCAGCAATGTGACAGAGCAAACGATCCAACAATATCCTACATAATATTTTACCCACTGCAGACAGTGGGGATATACGTCTATAATTTCCACAATCATCTTTACCACCCATGCCCTTTAACAGTACAACCATTACAGCATCTCGCCAGACCCCCGGAACAGATTCATGAGTCCAAACAGCCTGCAACAAATTATGAAGATACTTTTCTCCACCATACCTTTATGGCATTAATACCATCCATCCCAGGTGACTTCTCACTATTTAATTTCTTAACACTCGCTTAAACTTCTCCAAAGGTGGGAGGATCTGCAAGACTATCTTTCACTGAGCTATTTGGAATGATATTCACAAACTCCTCATCAACAGTGGAAGGGCGATTTAGAAGGTCATCAAAATGCAACTGTCACATTTTCACGATACTAACCGGGTCTCGAACAAGTCTATTTCCATCCTTTAAGCGTAGTGGAGTGACTTGTAAAGAAGACGGTCCATATACATCTTTCAGGAGATTACATAATATCTTTGTAATATTGGAGGCTGATGCTGCTTGTATCTCATCGGCCTTTTTACCCCACCACTTATCTTTCATATAATGAAGTATTTGCTGCACACGTGCTTTTGCTTCCTTCATCGCAATATTAAGTCTGTTCCTTTCTTCCGCAGATAGTCAATCCCACAGAAGACTTGTTTTCGCCAGTAATGACTCTTCGATCTCCATATCATTCTGATCAAACCAATCTTGATGATTCTTCTGCCAAAACCCTAGAACCTGACTGCCAACGCTATATACCGATTCTTTGAAAGTTGGCCAATCATGGCCAATATCGAAATGATCCATTATAGTTCTGAACTCCTTTTGAACCTTCCCATCTTTAAGACAAGAGAAATTCAGCCTTTTTGAAAGTGAAACACCTACCGATCTAACTTCAATTTGGTGCGTACTAAACGATGATCAATCCAACATTCTGCACTGCGTGGAGAACTCGCACCTTTCAGACGTCTTGGAGATCACGCCTCCTTACAAGAATATAATCCATTAGATGCCACCCTTTCGACCTTTGATACATCCAGGTTGTCTTATATTTGTCTTTCTGTTGAAACATAGTGTTAGTAATAAACAAATTCCTATTCCTCGCACATCTGAAGCAGGAGAAGACCGTTGCTGTTACACTTTCCAACGCCATGCCTACCTAGCCCACTCGTGGTCTCTGCTTACCCTAGCATTACAATCACCAAGAACAATGATTCTATCTGCTATGGTAACATTACGCAAAACGCCTTTCAAAGCATGATAAAAGGACAGCCTGTCTTCCTCAGCCGCATTGTCATAAGGCGGTTACTTATATCGGATGGAGATTCCTCGAGTGTC
>VCCN01004221.1:3476625-3501030 GCA_006491835.1 Architeuthis dux | reverse complement strand
GTAAGATCTTTAGTAATAAAACAAAATGTCCGTAGTAACATCTTAAATGCTTTAAGACTGTAACTTAGATACATATGTTGCAAAGTGTCGGCAGCAGGACTTACCGGAAATGGAAAATACGTGTGCATTTTGCATGTGTGTGTGTGTATACATGTCACAAACACGGCTATGTTAGCTAGTTTTAGCCATTTCTAAGAGCTATAGCCAATTATAGTAATTTAAATGGTCATAAAATGGCTAACAATGTGTTTAGTGCATTTTGCGATTTGTTACGCTTTTTCGTCGGTGATTTAACGAGAAAAATCTTTTGAGTTGGCAACAACGCCTGGACCTGTAAAAACATTTCACCTGGCTCCGTAAAAACATTCCACCTGGCTCCGCCGCTGTATATGCATTCATGCATGTAGGTATGTAAGTATTCTCTTTAAGAAATCCGACTACGTATTCAGGCGATATTCCCATTAATAAAGACAACGATAAGAATCAAGTAAGGTAACATAACTGATTCATTTACTCTTTTTTGTCTCCATACTGACAATCTAGTAGCATATATAATATAACCAAATCGCAGTTTCCCCGCAGTTCTAAGCATGACACTAACAGAGAAGGATGTCCGGATGCGCGATTTCCAACTTTGACACCTACATATGTTGTCTAATTAAACGGTGTTTATGTGTCGGACAAGGTCAATCTGGTCACTATTGTCAGTGGAGTAGCCAATATAGAAAAGAATTCACTCGCAATGACTCGCTAGATTGGCTTGTTAAGTAGAGTTTACAGTAGAGAGTTACAAGCAAACGACTGTAGGCGAAATCGTGAAAGTATTGAAAGTGATGGTACGGCTGAGTATTGCATTTTTAATCATCATGCGACGCTACTTCCGCCTACGGCCGATTGCAATTTCACATAACAAAGGTGCTTATCTGTGTCCAGTTGTTACATCGTCTTCTTCACAATGTGTGGTAGCATCATGACACTGACATCAAACATAATCCTTGACGGCGCATATAAAAGTCTGCCTAATAATATTTGACTAAATAATGAAGTTCTGTCTGAGTGAATGATCAGGTTCGGTTATGTTTCCTTCATTTGCACTTTAAAACCAGTGAAACCATTTTAATGATACATATTATACCTATAACATCTCCTGCTTTCAAAAGATGTAATGCTTGTCTCCAAAGCCTACGGTTTTTCGTTTTTAGTAGTTTTCCACTGTGAATTGACCGTCTAGAAACTAGTTGATTTTATCCATTGCATAATATCAACTACACCTTTTTAACTTTGCCATTGGTTTAATGTTGGATACTGGGGTGTCCTGGACTTGGAAAGAAAGGAAAGTGAAGAGTGGGAGAGAGATAAGGAGAGCCGCCAGTCTGTCCCCAAGAGGGACAGCAGTCTCAGGCCTTACGGCTCCGCTGATGTCTGTCTCTTCTTTGAGTCGAGATTTATGTCCGCCCCCGAGTTTTCTATTCGGGTCTGCTTTATAGGTTTCTCTAACGCCTACGCGATGTCATGACCGGTCTCCATATCCTGTTTTGGACAACGACGCAATATACCTATTTCCTAAGGTGACCGAGGTCACTTACATTTCCGCACAGGTGTCTGACCTCGGGATAACCTTTTCGTCACAGGATATCATAACATTAATATTGGAATTTGCATATATGGTGCAGCGTCCAGTCTGTTGTGAAACTTAGTTTCTGTGCTAAGAGATTTAGAAAAACCCGATTCGCACTTCACGTCGCCTAACTTGTTATTTTGAAAATGGTAAATACCAATTTTTATGAAATAATTTTAAAAAATAATAATTTCTTTTTATTAAATTTTATTAAAACACCTTATTTCGCGGAACCCACATAAATAAACACTGGTCTAAGAACGCTGATTCACTGCTTACTATGTAATTGTAAACAATATTCTACCAAACTTTGGAGAAACATGTACTTCAGATTTAAACGTATTTCTTAGTTAGAATAGACATACAACTTTTCTAAACATTTCTGAAGTCAATCTTAAAATCTCTGAAGTTAAAGTTAAAAGTTCTGAAGGCAAAGTTAAAAGTTCTGAAGGCAATGTAAAAAGTTCTGAAGTCAATGTAAAAAGTTCTGAAGGAAAAGTTAAAAGTTCTGAAAGCAAAGTTAAAAAGGTGTAGTTGACAGCTTTTCCTGACATTTTCCAGAACACAATGACGCACTTTAAAATCGATTTGCATATTTATTTAGAGGTGGCTGTCAAGAACCAAGTATTCAGGGTTATTGTTAGTGAGTTTGATCCCAACTGGGTCTCCGACATTTGTGACATTCTGCCAGACCAAGCTAGGTTTAGTAAATATCTATAATAAAACGAGGTATCAAGTCCGGTTGACCATTGATAATAGGTTTGCTGCACAATAAGGTTCCCCACTATTGTGACCTTGTGCTTAGCAAATATGCAGAATGTGAGGAAGGCTCAGTAAATATCTACACAGTCTGAGCACTAAGCACCCAGTAATGGTTACCATGCTAACCTCGAAGTCCATTGATAGTTAGTTCGATTCTCAATGCTAAACGGATCTTAACATAATTACAGTAACGCCCTCGATACGTTCCTAAAATGCACCGCTAATCGAAATAGTGCTATAAGGGGTCATTACAACATGAATAGAGATTGTACCAGCAATTATTTTAAAATGTATGATGTCGTTGTTGATCCTCAACAAGATGGAATAGACATGTGCTGTGTATCTCATCTGGTAGCTACTTCCCGAGCTGGTGAAATATCACTAGGTGTCGATAAAGATCGCTACACGATATATTATTTTGGGCGTACAGCACGTTCGTCTACATCACTTCAGCAAATATCGTGTATGCAGGTATTTATATAGAACTGTAACTTCCTTTAGCGCTCTCGATACGTTCCTAAAGAATGTCTCGCTAAGCACATTCAACTCTTTAACGCCACTTATGTAATGTCAGATGTGAGATCTACGTAATTTCACTCTTGATTGAGACGAACATTAAATGGTTTGCAAGGTCAAAAGCACTGCCATATTTATAACCTAGAGAGTAACCTTCTATTTTCAATCGAATAATTTAACAGCAGAGAATATATTTAACGTACCAGGGTGGAATAAAGGCAAAGTTTGAGGAATATTTATCTTTATGTAGTCTAATAAGGATACTCGGCGTTGCCCGGGGGAAATAACTGCACATATAACAAAACAAGAACAAATATGTTCTTTGTTATAATTCCTCTTACACATCAAAGCAAATGAAAATAAAAGACTATGTAAATTATTAACACATGAAAGTTTGCTGAAAGATATTCTGATGCACATAAAAAACAAGTTTGGTTTGGGCTTCTGGATATACGACATTAGTGCTTCTTCCACTGGTTGCCAGTATAACAAAGGTTGTTTTTCTTTTGTCTGAAAACGTTTTTCAGGGTTGCACAACGATTTACAAACAAAACAGAAAAAAATCAAGTTTTCTATCCTAAGAATCTATTGGAATACAGAATTGACCTCTGGTGACCTCACGTGACCTTGGAGGTCAGGACCACCTATTCTGCCATCTTTGTATGCCCACGTTAACCCAACATACCGATTTACCCCCACGAACGTTATTGGTTGACTGCAATAGGACTAAACAGTTATTTTATTCCTAAATTGACCTCTGGTGACCTAGAATGACCTTGGTGGTCAGCACCACCTATTCTAATGATTTTGACCTTTTGTGAGGTCAAAACATTGTTGTACTCCATAGCAAACTCAACATTAGGAAATGTATTGCTTCAGTTGGCTAGGACTGACTTCTGGAGACTTTGAATGACCCACCGAGGTCAATCTCACATAGATTATGTCACAAGGCAATGTTTTGTGAGTCGTCATGCCAACAATTAGTTCAGTAGGCCCTGTAGTTTTAACGTTATAGAAGCACAGATAAACACACAAACATACACACAAACAGAAGGCTCAAATATTATAATAGGTGTATCTATTAGCGTTTGTTGCTGATTGTTGATGTCACAATCCGATGATATGATTGGGATGCATCCATGCGTTTTTACTTTGATTAAATGTTTTGCTTAAGTAGTGAAGAAATGACTAAGTTGTAACATCATCTTGAAATGTTTATTAAATGAAGCATTGTCAACCATTCAATTTGGACTGGTATATCTTTTATTTAATTTTAGTTGCTTTTCATTGCAACTTTGCTGACCGTCATTCTACGACCATTAATAGCATGGATCAGAAATAAAGAATACAATTTACTAGAGCTTATTCCTTATTTCAGACCTTCGCAATGTTACTCTTGACCGTAGAATAATAGCTGGGATAGTTGCAATCGAATTTAAGTTGAAAGAAATACAAGTCAACAATAAACAATGGCTGTCAATGCTTCATCTAATTAAAATTCAAGACAGGTCTGGTTAATCACTCAGAAACTGTCACGTGGTCAACGTCTTTCGGTAGCATGCCTTGTTGGGGATGATCAATTAAAAAATTGGTAAAAGAGGTGATCAATGAATAAATTATTTCTCTAGCCTTTTGTTGGGTGGTGATCACTAAAAAACTGTGGACTTACATTATAAATTGACCCCCCCACTAAAAACCTATTTTGAGGGGATCTTTTAAAAATAATTTTTTCTAGACATAACAAGGAGTAAATGTTTACATTTTCAACCCGTTAGCTCACTTTTGGGTCTTTTTCGGCGAGAAAAAAATGCAATGTAATTGTTTTTCTTGGTGTGGGGGGGGGGGAGTCGTACTTTGAAATTATGGGCTTTAGATGGAGACTGACCGAAAAGACCCATGACTTTTATTAAGAGACGAGTTTCAACTTATTTAACTAAAAAGAAATAACATTTGCAGCGATTGTAGCAGTATCAGTAATTGTTTGATTATTCATTTTCATTGATTCAGTTTTCTTGCCGTTGTTTTAATTTGATCGTTGTATCTTTTAATTTACTCTCAATATTTTTTAATTTGATAGTTGTAATTTTTAATTTACTCTGTATTTTTTAATTTGATCGCTGTATTTTTTAATTTGCTCGCTCTACTTTTTAATTTGCTTGCTGTCATTTTAAACTTGCTCGGGAAAAGGTATAGTGTATGTTAAACAAAACAATAACATCTAATATGGCAACGCCGGACGATCGAAAACAAGTAAGGAATGAATTTGTATATTTAGATTTGATGTTCTTCCACCGTTAGATCTAGGTTACTCAAACAGTAGCGCAGCTGTCGTACATAGGCTGGCCCTTTAAGGTAAAAGTGATACGAGTTCGAATCTCGGCTAAAGTTTATTCTGTATTTCCGATCACCGCTCTTTAATAATGGCCATAACATGACGGTCTCTGTAGTTGCTATAGAAAACAAATGAAATTAGAAACGTAAGACATACTAGGCAAACATTAATTGTAAAGAAATGACTTATTTTCTGTTATCTTAATTAGCAGAGAATTGGGTGATTTCGTTGTGCACTTTTTGATTAAACTGTTTTGTTTCTCCTTTTCTTCATACTGTCAGTAAATCAGGATGCCAGTGTCATATCCTTAAAATTTAACCCACATTTAAGAATCTAAAAAATCTAACCTACATTTTAGAATCTAAAAATCTAACCTACGTGTGAGAATCTAAAAATGTACCCTACGTTTAAGAAATTATAAATCTGACCTACATTTGAGAATCTGAAAATCTAACCTACATTTAAGAATATATCGGATTTTCCTTTCAAAATCTCTTTGGGATCACACCAATCAATTGAAAGGAATTTGTTTGTATCGGTTTGACTTAGAAATATGTTCTTTGCCATCATCGACTCTTCGAGGCACGAAACAATTTCGATAATCTGATGACTCACATTTAAAAAAAACAGTTCTGACTGCACCCGATTTAATACTGGCCAAGTAGGAAGATTTTCAACCTTGAAGTTCCAGTATGAACCTGTTTTGCAGACAGCCTAATACTCGACACATACAGTTATGTCTTTTAATAAAATATATTCGCAACAATAAAGAGATGTGGCTAATTGATTTATGAGTCTTCAAGTATGGAATTTTGCTTTAGTGATTGAGTCTTCTTAATTAATCAATTCAGTTTGCATAATGAAACATAACAAGAAATAATTGAAAAGTGTTCAGATATTAAATTATATAATTCCATGAAATTTGGCTTTCAGTAAATTGCAAGAACCAATTGTGTAAACATTCTCACTGTGATACGTTTTTTTAATCAAGGTAAATTAAAACGTAACAACAGAATTGACTACAGTCGTCAAATACGCACAGAGCAATGGAAAATACTTGGCTTTAGGTGAAGTGATCAACTAGAAGATAAATATATGATTAAGTTCTCCTCTGTTTATAGAACATTGTACATGAATTTAGATAGCCTTGATTTTAGAGAGGAGGTGCGGAGTGGTCGGGCGAGTAACAGCACCGAGGATAGACTCGGCGAGCTTAGATCAAACCGCGGCTAGGACAGTTTGTGTTCACTAATGCCTTAATCAATCTCACCACCCAAGCTACGGGTAAAATAGTGCCGGGTGAAGTGAGTGACACCACTTCGGGTTCTTGTCGCCTCTAAGTATAACTCACATATCGCAAACGGACCGAATATCCAACGTAAGTTAATGAGATAACAGTTTGAAAGAATTGTCAGTAAACCTGTAAAAGAAAGATGTCGTAAGTACAATTCTCTTAACGGTGTATACAGCTTCATTGCAAGACATAACAAGAAAAGACTTTAAAGAGATTTATAACATTTATCGTTTGTTTGTATTTGCATATTTGCTGTAATATCGTATCGTTATTCTTCATTAATAACTTCACTTTGAAGGTTATTACAATCTAATTGTATAACCGCTGAAATAAGATAGTATTGAATGCCAAACAAGAAAAAAGATTTTAAAGGTTATAAAAGTATTATCGTACATCCCATTTAATTTGTTCATGTGTATCTATCTATCTATGTATCTATCTATGTATCTATAATATGCCTGTTTCTATCAATCAATAAATCTCAGTCAGCTCATAGCTATCTCGTTTGACTCTGTTTTACTATTTATTCAGTATGTTTCTATCAGTGAATACATATGTATACGCCCTCACACACAAGCACACCTATATGAATATGTACATTTATATCTTTGTTTATGTTCGTGCCTCTTTATGAAGATGATTGAATTTGTAACTGTATCATAATGTCTATAGTTAAGTTGATTTTCATGATCACCTGGCATAGACCAGTTATTAGCACATTAACATCGCAGACCATTACTGGTGTGTTCGGTGCGAGAAATATCTATTTGATAAATTGGCTTAGATTAACACAGGAGAAGAACAATCTTGTTGTTTGAAAGTAGGAGTGAAAGTTCCTTTCCGAAATGCTGAATACCTTATGCAGGGAATTGCACCATATCAAAAAGGAACCACATAAAACAGTTAATTTTTTTAACCAATTATCTTCGAGATTTAAAAATGATTGAAGACAGCTGAAATCTAGTTATGTAGCAAAGTGAAGGGCATGTAACAGATAAGGCCTTTCTGTATGTTAGTATAAGGTCTCAGAGAAACATTGTGTTTGTAGGGGTCTTCCACGGAATAGGTCACCAGGGAATGAGGGTAGCTATGGGCAGAGGAAAGGGGACGTTATTTTGGAAGGATATTCAGTTGGTAGGGCGAAGCCGGACATGACAGACCTGGGATGGCTAGGATCAGGCGTTGAGACTACTACGACGATGAGTAGCAGTTGACCACGGTACGATGAAGACGGGTGACTAAATATGGGATGGGGGTGCAAGTGGTTGATGTAGGAAATAGTAGTTTGATTTGTTCTTCTCATATTATCGGGCAGTTTCCAAAAACTGCAAATAAATCGAATTGCTAAAAACACCTATTTTTCGCATTGCCTCGTTATCATTTTTCAGCTGTGACCCGAAGAACCAACGACTGAAGTCTCGCCAAGTGCCGGAGTTTCCACAACGGTATCTTGGCGGTGCACACACGGCTGCATCATGGTACAGTTAGTCACTCAATAGAAACCGTCACGTATCCAACGTCTTTTGGTAGCATGCAGCGTCGGGGGTGATCAATAACAACATTGGTAAATGGTGTGATCAATGAATCAGTTAATTCTCTCGCCTTTAGTTGGGCAGTCTGGATTTTCAAAATAACAAGCCTGGATGCTACCGGACACAAACTAAGGGATCAATTGTGCAAATTGAACCCCCCACTACAAACCTATTTAGGGGGAATTTTCAAAGAGCAAAACGAATGTTTTTTCTAGACATAATAAGGAGTAAATGTTTAAAGTTTCAACCCTCTAGCTCCATTGGTGCGGCCTGGACGCGTGAGACATACATACATAATCAGTAAACCAACTTGAAAACTGAAGAAACCTATGTTATCAGTTTGGGTGACAGTTTTGGTTGACGATTTCTAATATGCACTTGATTGAGCACTTCAGATAATGCAAGACGCTAGATTCCTCAAGTTTTCAGCGCAGACCAGTTTTCATTGGGTTAGAATTGATATTTAATTTCGTACGAACCTTTTATGATAAAACTATACTTTCGCAAGGAAAATAAAGGAATATTAAGTTGTAATAGTATTATCTCGCTCTTTCCAACACATTCTGTTCATAACCTTCTATGAGTGTTCACTTGGATTAAAACAACTGGCACGAAAATAAATTGGGTGAACTCCTTGTTAGCAACAACTTGAGTGACGATTCTAATCTATTGAGGTGACCAGGATGGTCAGCACGGGGGAGCAACTTCATGTGTACAAGGACTAAATGATTATTGGGTAGATGTCACACCATGTCATATGATAATAATAAAGGATGATTGATTGATTGATCTGTTTAGCGGCATATCAACCCTTGATGGGTCATTTAATGCCGAAATCAGTTTAAAATTCCAAAGAATAGAGTCTTGCGACTTGCGACTTTGGTGAAAGGTCCCCCCCCTAATGTGTCTTGTGACTTTGGTGAAATGCTTTTGTTTCTTTTTTAACTAGTGTCTTGCGTCTTTGGTCAAAGGGTTCTTTTTTTAAAACTAGAGTCTTGCGACTTTGGTGAAAGAACAGGTGACCCCTAGTTGTGGGGAGATCCTACCCATCTGCGGTGGATGCAGTCGGCGCATTCTAGGCCCCAGTCGACAGGGCCGACTAATAAAGAGTGTGCAGCCTCATCACATGGAATAGAAAGGCAAAGATAGTAGACGATTATTCAAGGAAAGGGACGTAAGTGAGAGGGCCGTAATAAGGGACTTTAAAGAATTGTTAGTCTGACATTTGATAATATAAATCCGCCATTTAAAATAATATACGCATAGCTCCTTGTTTGAGTATGTAAGAAGAGTGAAAGAAGAAAAACAGGTTAAACACACATAATACAGTATAACTATAACTAAAAGCTACATATTAAACAGATTGTGTCAAAACAGCAGAGTATATACCTTTACTTAACACAATACTGATAGGGCCAATAATTATAGATACATAGATATGTGGTTCAAAAGGACCTTGTTATGACAAAAACAAAAAGAAATAATGGAATTAAACTAAAAGATAGCTGAAGAATTCCCTCTTCTGAACATTTCCAAGACTAAACCTTTCCCCATCGGATTCTAATTGATATTCGAACAATAAAAACAAAGAATAGACTTAAGAATCGAAAATAAATACACATCTACATAAGGATACGCCTTCTCACTTTCCTTTTCATGATAACTTTTCCATTTCTATTGAATGTTTTTTGCCTTCGGTATTTATGCGTTAACATGAAACCAATTAGAGCACATAAAATATAATACGGATATCTTGAAACGACCATCCCACTGTAATATTGACCTAAATTCAAATATTAGTGGTATCTTTGCAGATCATAACAACGTGAATTATTTCTATTGTTTGAATAAGACTGTTTGCTCCCCCGGGGTTGTAAAATGGGGGCGGTTAACAAATACAAATTTCTTTTCAAAATGACAGTTCACAGATATAAATTATTGAAACATAATTTATCTAGTACAATAACAGAACATTCCCTAGATAAAAAGAATACCTAAATCAAAAAATAAAGCAATATTGGGCGTCATATAAGATGTCTTTTTCAAAGAATATTACTGGAAAAACACCCTACCTATTATATGTAAAGAATACACACGATCGTAAACTACTATAAAACCATTACTGTTGCTGCCCTTTAGGTTTTCAATAAATATTCCCCGTTGGGATGAAATCGGATGAAATAAATTTTATCCAATATATCTAATTTGTCTAATATATATTGACGAAGATTTGTGGGTCTGTCCATCCACCCTCCAGAAAAGTGCATTGGAGCCAACTCGATTTAAGGTACCCTAGGACTAGAGTGAAGGATATTATACAACTAATTAAGCATCAAAAGTGGAGATGGGCTGGCCACCTAGCAAGAAGAGATGACAATGGCCGACTTGAAAACTGAAGAAACCTATGTTGACAGTTTTGGTTAACGGCTTCTGATAACCAGACTGCTATATATATTTCATTTCTGACAGGGAAAATAACCTTTCATGGGGAACCCAATAAGGTTTCATCGTGCCGAATATACATTCATTAACTACAATTATGGATCTTTCAGAGCAACCTTTCAGCCCGAGGAACGCTGGGTATTCTGCTAGTATCCAATCAAATGGATTACTTGTATTATCTTTTGTATACCATGGTTTTGAGAACATATACATATTAAAACGATGGATTAGAATTCAGAGAGGTCTTCCTTCTGCTCACCAAAAACCCGTGTGGGTGTTTAATCCAAAGCAACGCTTATGGAGTAATCTCCGATTCAAGGGTGAGATGAATATTTCAAACATATTTCACAAATACCCCCTACCCCCCACGCGCATTTACTCGACAACCCATATACAAATAGCTGAATTGTTGGATTTAAATTCCTATATATATATACAAATATAATCTTTTTGTGCATGGATCCAGTAATAAAAGGTTCCCCGCCAACACAATTTTTAATCTTGATTTCTTACGCAGCGCGCATGCGCATTGTTCAACGGTGCGCTTTGGCGCCTTGAATAAAGCCAATGAAATTAGATAAGTTTTATCAGATGAAACAATTCTTTTTTTCGCTTTATTTATTTCTTATTTTTGGATTTGGATCACATCAGGCAGTGACGGCTGATAAAAACGAACCCATCTGATGGAAGAATTGAAAGCGAAACTTTTAATTCAAAATACAAACGATCAAGTTAGGGGGAAACACACACAACTACTGTTTCTATGCTTAATTTGTTCTTGTCAAATGTAGCAATAAAAATATCATATACACTAGAGGATAAAACATTCTCTATAGGGCTCTCAGGTTTTAATATTTTCATACATCAAACCCAGGATAAAAGGTTTGGATTTTCGTTGCAAGTTTGGATTTAAGAACCTAATCCTGAAGCTGAGTGAAATCCGGAAATTGCATTGATCGTCAAGGGAAAAGATCACCGCGTGGGGAGAATAGAGCATTCCTTTCAAGAAGACCGTTGACTAAACCGATAAAGAGAATAAAATCTAGTTCAATCCCTAATAGTCTGGTTGCATGTGTAGATGAAAGCCTCCGTGTGACTTGAATGTTAAAAGCGATTTTATTTTTTTATTTTTATGGGCTTTAATCAGAAAAAATGTTTCTTCAATTTGTCTAGCCCCTGGAAATTATACCAATTTTCAAGATGGCGTCCAAGATGACCGCCAAATACTTAAAATATTCGTTACTCGTTCATTATTCATCCTAGACAAGGTTTCCAACGGGTTCTTGTAGTAACAAGTGTGTTCAATAATATATCAAATGTTTACCGCAGTCTGACCAAGATGGCGTCTAAATTAGTCGGCTACATTTATTAAAAAAACCCACCTTACACCTAAAACAATTGCAATTCTTTGCAGTCCTTTGTGGTATCAGATATGCTCAATAATATACTAAAAGTCTAACACAGTCTGACCATTGGAAAGGTATAATCTTCAATGTTACGTCCAAGATGGCCGCCAAATCATTAAAATGCTCACTACTCATCCTAGCCAAGTGTGTCCAATAGTATATATAGTATCAGATGTATTCAAAATATACCAACGATTTACCATAGTCTGTCCACTGGAAAGGTATGATTTTCAAACGTTACAATACCCATTATTAGTTCATTATTCATGCTAGATAGGTTCCTCCAACGGTGTTATGTAGTATCAAGTGTGGTTGATAACATATCAAAAGTTTACCACATGTATGATTTCCAAGATGGCGTCCAGGATATCCACCGAATCCTTAAAATGCCCAATATTCCTTCATTAATCATTCTGCACATGAAAACCAACCTTATCCCCTAAAGAAATTGCAACAGGAGTTTCCTCAACGGTTTTGTGTAATATCAAGTGAGCTCAATATTATACTGAAGCTCTACGACAGTTTCACCTCTAGAAAGGTGCAATCTTCAAGATGGCGTCCAAGATAGCCGCCAAATCATTAAATGCTCGCTACTTATCCAGTATTAATCCTAGCCAAGTTATTTCCAATGGGATTTTGTAGTATCAGGGGTTTTCAATAACATACTACATGTCTACCACAATCTAACCAATGGAAAGGTATGATTTCAAAGATGGTATCCAAGATAACCACCGAATCCTTAAAATGCCCAATAATTCTTTATTAATCATCCTAGCCAAAATTTTCCAACAGTTTCTCGCAGTATCAACTGTGTCTAAGAAAAGTAGTATCAGCTGTGTCGATCAGAAAATGACAGAAAATATTTTGAATCATGCTGGAAATCCTTTTGGCCAAGAATTCTGTCGTTTGGCTAATACGTATTCCAATGCTGTAATACAAGATGCTATTGACATAGTCGAGCGTGATTCAACATGACAAGAGAGATATACAAGATTCACTAGAGAAAGGTTAATCGATATGGTACAACATGACAACAAAAAGCATTTTCATCTGCAGCAAAGTCAATAAATGTAAACTTGGGGAGAGGATTATTGAGCTAAAAGAAGAACGAGCTTTGCTTACTCGGTTTCTTCTCATACAGAGAGCACAACCAGAGGAATTATCCAAAGTCATTGGCTAATTCGAATTCACTGCAATTCCCAGTTCTTGTTTTTTCAGCCGAAGGCCTAATGCTTATTCCAGCAGACACATTTACCTTGATGAACGAGACAGAGGTTGCTGCTGATAGTGAACGTAGAAGAATAGAAATTAGTGGGAAAACTGCATACAGACTTATCATTATTGATGCTATAGTAAAAGTTCAATCGCTGAAAAAAGATGAAAGTATAATGAATATTGGACAGCTCGCTGAAAGATCGTGTAAAGAATCTGAGAAGAAACTCCAAGGGGCTTAATAAAAAGGGGTTCTGTTTGGTTCACTTAAAGAGCAGACACTGAAAACGAGAGCCATGGGCAATGATCCTATCAGGTTTCATGTGACAGAATCAATGAATGTGGGAGGAATTAGCATGAGGACTCGTCTATCAGATAGCAACTGACAATTCTCTTTAAAGGTGCTCTGTTGAAAAGGTTTAAAGATAACGAAAAAAGAATAATCCTGTTTCATTAAAACCAACCAAATGTGCTTAGTGATAATATGAGATAATATAATATAAGTTGTAGCTTAGTGTTCCATTCAGTTGATACAGATGTTTATTTTCTATTGCCCAAAATATATGATTCGCTGCGTACATCAAAGTTACATATGATAGTAGGAAAAAGGAAAGCATCAACGTATTATCGACATTGGGAAATGCTACAAAGCAATTGGTACTGCTAACGCAAAAGCTCTGCTTGGATTACATGCGTTTGCAGGGACAGACTGGGGGAGGGAAGTTCTCAGGAGTATCAAAATATAAGTGGGTACGGAG
Source organism: Architeuthis dux (assembly GCA_006491835.1). Classification (NCBI taxonomy): domain Eukaryota; kingdom Metazoa; phylum Mollusca; class Cephalopoda; order Oegopsida; family Architeuthidae; genus Architeuthis; species Architeuthis dux. Next base: position 3,487,158 of record VCCN01004221.1, on the reverse strand, counting down.
TTTCTTACTCTTGAAAGATGATGATTTCGATTGTTACAACGCTTACTGGTCTGGGCCTTTCTCTTGAATCCCCCTTCTGCCAAGATATTGAAAACGACGGAATCTTTTTCGCAAAGGAAAGGGAGGTGAAAAGTTGCCTCCAACACAGGCAACGCTCGTTCCTCACGTGTCTAGAGCAAACTATGTATGCCATACTTGGAATGACGCCTCTCAATACAAGCATTGCTGGCAAGGACATAAGTCACAGAAAATGATAGCTGTGTTTGGAAAACGTCTGCTCCAGATGAGATCTTTGGAATTAATTAAATGCAATTGCGATTCTGACTGTACTACAGGACATTGTTCATGCCGAAGAAACGATCTAAAATGTACACCTACAAGTTTTTGTGAAGACTGCAGCATACACATTTACTTTGATGGTAATGAAACAGACTACGAAAGTGACAGCAGTACTGATTTGACATAATGTTAGTCGGCCCTTCCATGAAAGCCTTCCTATATACTTAACAAAATAGGCTTAAACTTACAAACCATTCGCATACACTTTTCATAACTTTATTACAAACTTAACCCTTTCGTTTTGAATCAGATTCAGTATTCACAATACAAAATGCATTGCTTTTCAATCATTATGATGTTATTAGTTAATAAATACGATGCATATAGATAAGCATAGTTGGCCACGATGCCCCTACATGCTTTTGAGGCCATAGCTAAACCATGTGAAAAAAACTCATTTTCGCGCTTGCGTACTAGCAGTTATTGTATATAATAATATAACGCTTTCTTCGTCACAAACATATTAAACACACACGATGCTACAAAAGGCATCCGGAAAAACAACTGTTTCAATCGCTAGAAAGATTGAAGAAGAATTTGTTTCTAATTAAGCATACCTTAAATCCCCTAAAAATGAAAAAGAAATATCATTTTTAAGATCCAAATCCAGCGTAAGGTGGGTTTTTTCACAAATGCAGGCGACTAATTCGACGACTATCTTTGACGCCATCTTGGAAATTATACCTTTCCAGTTGTCAGACTGTATTGGACTTTTATTATGCTATTGAACACATCTGATACTACAACAAACCGTTGAGAAAAGTTATGTTGAAAACCCTTTGGGGGGTAAGGTGCTTTTTTTCATAATTCTTTTCATCTTTGACGCCATCTTGAATATTATAAATGCTCAATGGTCAGAGTGTGGTAAGCCTTTGCTATGTTATTAAACACACTTGATACTACAAGAATCCTTTGGGAAAACCTGTCTATGATGAATAATAAACGTGTAATATGCTATTCTAAGAATTTGCCGGTCATCTCGGACGCCATCTTGAAAATTACACCTTTTCAGGGTCAGGAAAAGATGAAGAAAACCTTTTTCTGATTAAGTATAGCTTAAAGCTCCTAAAAATGAAAAGAATATCGCTTTTAATATCCAAATCCAGCGGATTTACATTGGCAATCTGATTATGGGTACTATTAGAACAACATATCCACTTTAGCAACCGACGCCAGCCATCAAGTGGACCATTTCATTCGAGTGAGACCGCCTCCCTTCTGCCTGTATGTACTATTGTAACTGATAGTTTTCGCTCAATTTATATATCCTCGATTTTGCCACTTAGTCATGACATACTCTCTATTTCCAAGAAATCATCCGCTGGCAAACTTTCGCTCTAGCTTCCCTCCGTTTATTTACCCTATATATCAGTATAGCTGATCCTTTATTTCAATTTCTGCAAAAGCCAAGAGAAAGGAGATGCTAATCTACTCACCAATAATGACCTAATCCCTAGAAACAACCTAATCTTAATGTCGATTCAGCATTAATATTTAGTAGATACATTTCCTCGTTTCAAGACCAACAGTATAATAAATGTATATATGGCTATATAATGAAAGTAAAGCTCCTAAATGAAAAGAATATCGCTTTTCCGTTGGGAATACCTGTCTATATACAGTGAGTGCAAAAAGTATTCCAAAAAAGTATTTCAAAAAGGTTATTTTAACATACTTATACCCCTTCACAATTGACTGAATTTGAACCAAAGATTTCAGATTTTCGTAAACTATTAAATTGTGTTTCAATATCCTTTTGATTCTTTTCATCTTTTACGCCATCTTGAAAATTATAAATGTCCAGTGGTCAGACAGTGGTAAACCTTTGATATGTTATTAAATACACTTGATACTGCACAATTCCGTTGGGAAAACCTGTCTATGATGAATAATAAACGAGTAATAGGCTAATTTAAGAATTTGCCGGCCATCTCGGACGCCATCTTGAAAAGTATAGCTTTTCAGGAGAAAAATTGAAGAAAACCTTTTTTCTGATTAAGCATAGCTTAATGCCCCTAAAAGTGAAACAAATATCGCTAGAAACAACATAATCTTAATGCCTATTCAGCAATAATATTTATTAGATACATTTCCTCGTTTCAAGACCAACAGTATAAACAATCTATATATGGCTATATAATGAAAGTAAAGGATATATATATACTGTGAGCGCAAAAAGTATCCAAAAAAGTATTTTCATAAAGATTATTTTAACATACTTATACCCCTTCACAATTGACAGAATTTGAACCAAAGATTGTACATTTTCATACACTATTAAATTCTGTTTCAATATCTATTTGATGTTTGCATTTTTCAATCGTTGGACCAAATTCTGTCAATTTTGAAGCTGTATAAAGATGTTAAAATAACATTTTAGAAATATAGCGGATACTTTTCGCACTCACTGTATGTTATTTTGATTTATGCATTTTAAGCTAAAAGCCTACGAAAAATACTATTAAAACATAACAGTGTATTTGACGTTATTACTCATGGACAGTATTGCTTTCTTTATCTAAAAAGATGGCAAATATTAATAATATGACAGGATACTGGCATCAATCTTGACACAAATCGGAAATAATTTTTGACTATGACTTTGTATTTGAAATTGAAGACACGATATTTGAATCCGGTTCTTGCTTTCTCTCAGGACACGTGAAGTGATTAATATCTGCAAGGAAGGAGGTGACAACAGAGATAACACCGCTGGTTCCTAGTGTTTCAGCGCAGATCGGACACGTGCAATCCCAAGTTGGCTTTCAGTCACTGAAGACAGATAAGAAACCAAAATCCCGTTTTCCAACACGATTCGCGCAACCTGTCAACGATTGGAACAACGGTAATAATTATGATGAGAAAGAAAATGACAAGACTGGCTGCTGCAGTGTCAAACCTCACTCCCACTTCTATTCCGACTGAAGGTGGTTACTGCACATTTTGTATTGTATATATAATAACTAAAATAAATTATGAAAATATACGTTTTTCTATATTTATTTATTAGAATGAAATAAGCCCATGCGTATCTGTATGATGAATGTTCGTTAATATTTAAGACTTATCAATTTAGCTCAGTCAGTAAGATCACTATGTCGTGAGTACAGTCACAGTATGGGAATAGGGATTTTACATATCGGCTTGCACCCCAAATGTTGGTGAGGGTTGTTCTTGTTGATCTTGTTGTTCTTGTTACTGTAGGAAAACAAAGTCAACTCCTAACTTTGTCCTGGAGTTTGACAAAAGATATAAAAATGATAATAATCATTATTATTACTAGTATTATTTTACCCATGCCGTCAAAAAAACTGACGTTTATTTTAAATAATACGTTTGTGAATATACTGAGAAGGGGACTAGGGACTTAATGAGAAATGATGCCACTTGATCTCCAACGATGACCACCAGAAATCTATGGTGTGAAGAAATAAAAAGAAGAAGAAAAATTATCGGACTGATATCTAATTCGACTGTTATGATATACTTTCACAGAGGTCATTTCCAGACCAACACCTGTGCGGAAGTGGAAGTGTCCCTGTCACCTTAGGAAATACGTAGGTGTGCAACAATGGGATGTATGACACACCAGCGTGGACGTTCGAAACCCCATAAAGCTCAGAGCCGAGACAACGGAAGATCAGAAGAGACGGAGAAAACTCAGAGGACTCAGAAGCAGAGAAAGAAGAGACAGACAGCAGCCGAGCCGGAAGGCACAAGGCCGGGTTCCCCTGTTGGGAACGGTCTCGGGCACCCCCCACAGTCTTCATTCTCCGGCCGACAAAATGTAACTTAAGAAATCAAAAATATGTTCTCATATTTTTACAAACAACTTTCGAGTCTTTCCTTCCTTTCTCGCCGAGTTCAGGATTTCCCTCACGCAAATGAGCAACCCATGACGGGACATCCCATGTCGGCAGAAAAGTGTAAAAGGGTATACAACATACATCGATTTGGTGTTGTGGATCCTACTATACAACATATACAAATGCTTTCCGTATTCCCTACCTTCTGATGATTTTAAATAATCGCTCACCTTCCATTTTCGATTCTGTTCTTTATTTATTTCATTTGTTTTCGAGAAGTTTCTTTGTTTTCATACTTTTTTTCTTCGTTTTCTCACCTTCTACAAACATATCCATATTTTCTTCTTTATTCTTTTGTTAATGTTTCCCTCCTCCATTCTAGATTCATTATTTATTTTTCTTATTATTCATCGTAAATCTTTTCTAATCTTTTTTTTCTTCAAATATAATTATTTCATTATTGTGCATCAGCTTAAACAAAACTAGTTTATACGTTATTGCTTTATTTTTCAAAATTATAACAATGTCGATTACTTGTTTAGATTATTCTCAATTGGTTTTATTTAAAACAAAGAATCCCAATACTTCTACTCTGTTATTCTGTTACTTTAGCCACATCTTTTCTTGAGTAAAAGAAAGAAAAACGTGCCTTTGACAAAATCAACAATATTGCATTCTTAGCAAATCCCCTCAAACCTTCAACAAAAATATCGTTAACACAAAAATCAAAAATCCCAATCTTATGCATTGATAATCGATAATAAGTATCCCTCCCCGCTGTTAACAAATATTTTTTTTAAATCCTTCCCTTAAGAGCAGGTCATCTTTTTTTACAATATTTATTATTTTTTAAAAGACTCATATATTTCCCATTCTATTACATTTGACAACTATTTACCTCTATCGTAATGTTTTCAGTTCTTTTCATCACAACTTCAATAGGATCGCTTCGCGGCCTTTTGGCTAAGATCAAAGTGTACTATCTGTTCTTCGAAACTGCCATGGCCTCGAAGTTTAGAGAACCACGGACCTTAGGGAGTCCTTGTGGCATGCTCGAGTATCGTCCTGGGAGAAGGTGCACAGGATATCTTGGCCATGCTCAGGATTCGTCCTGAGAAACTTTTGTGATCTCTACCCCTCTCCCCCCGCCCTCTATCCCGGTCCTCGTGGCATTTGTCTCAGTGACAGGGATTTGGGATTCTCCCCCCTCAAGTGTCTAGTCACGGGGACATGGGATACCCCCTACTGAATTCGGCACTAAATGACCCACCAAGGGTCGATGTGCCGTTAAACAAAACAAAACAAAGAAAAAAAAGACAACTTCAGCAAGGGCCGTAAACGTTCAAATCGGAAATAAAGAATAAGTTATAATATTTCATCTAATAATAAAAAATAAATACGAAATAATATAATTACTCGTATATTGATTTGGTAATCCTAGGCCCTACGTCCATAAACCTATGGCAGTGTTTAACCAGTATACAAAGGCACCGAAAAGTATCATCCTTTTATCAAAAAGTATAATTAAACAACATTCATCAGAAATAAACGCAATAATGAAATTAAAAGTCTGTCTTTTGTTCTTCTTCAAAATAAATCATCAGAAACGTTAGTTTGGAATATTGGATACACCGTTTCCGTCGTACCTTGACGAATTCATGGTGCACCATCGGATAAAGAACAGACGACAGGCGTTTAATTTCATTATTGCGTTTATTTCTGTTGAATACGTTGTTTAATTATACTTTTCTTAAAATAAAAACATTTTACTTTTTGGAGCCTTTGTATGACTTTTCGAGTTTTGTATGCTGGTTAAACATCGCCATGGGTTTATATACGTAGGATGAAGGATTACCATTGATTTTTATTTAATTTTATTCCTCGAACTTGAAATTAGTTTAGTTGGTCTTCTAAGCCGTTTCAATGCAGAACCCAAATGGTGCTAGAGGATGAATAAGCCGCTGCCGGCCATGCTTACCGAAGTGAAACAACCGAACAATACACCGCTAAGGACGTCATTAATATATCTAGTCGGGAAAACAAGTTGTTGATTAGAAGTGCAGTAGTGCCCGAAGTATCCTTTGAGTTTGATATGCATAAAGAGGCAGCCCCCTTTCCATTCTACGTCTTTTTCTCCTTCGCGTAAAACGTCATCGCTTGGTGAAGAATGGGCGATATTGATCTGTCCTAGAACAAAGGATCCTTCAAGATATCAAGTTAAGCGTAGACACGTCTTCATGTATGCATGCAAATAAATTGGGATATCTGTAATTAAGTACGTGTGAGTTTCGCACATACACACACATATAGAGATCTATAGGGCGTCGATATTGAAGATTTTACAAGTAAACGATGTATTAGGTCCAGGCACATGTGTTCTGACACTTTATTAACTCTTAACATCCAGTTGAAAGTTTTCTAAGTCCATAGCCCAGTCCTGTAAAGATTGAGCAGAAAATGGCTAAAGATGGTTTGTTTATTCAAATGTGTTATAGTGTCTTTATTTGTGGACAGATTGTTGTGAAAATTGGCAGTATTGCAGGAAAGACTTTGTTTTTAATGTGAAGTAGTCATTTCTGCTAAGAATAATGTTACGCACGCGTGGTTGCTGATTAATTATATAATAATTAAATAAACAGGTGTTTTCAATAAGGACACACAAACGTGTGGTGTGTTTGTTAGTAATACATTAAATGCGATGGTTATAAAATAAAAATAAATAAAATAGAAACATCACAAACACAAAACGTGTTTTTCGTTGGAAGAAAATCAAATAGAATTGCCACTAAGTGAAAGAAACCGTAAAGGGAAATAACTCTAGCTGAACTAGAGTTAACATCGTTTTTAAACAAAGGAATCATCTTGTGCTATTTTAGGCGGATCAGGATTTTCAGCCATGTTTTTTTTCATGCCGTTTGAGGCGGATCAGGATGTTAAGAGTCAAGTGGTGAAAGCTTGCTTGCCTGCATTCAAACTTTTTTTAAATCCTGTTTTTAAATGGTTCACTGGTGTGCCAATGGCAAACGCCTAATTATTTCAAACACCAGATAGATAGATGGCTATTTTAGTCTTGGCAGACGGTCTTAGCAGCTTAAATATGTTATGCTGAAGGCTTCCAAAGAAGAGAAGTGTTCAATACGTTTTGGAGATAGGCATAACTGCAGGGGGTGGCTCCCCATCTGGTTACGGCACCTCGTATTCCCAGATGGTCACCCATCTAGATATTGACCTGGCTCGATGTTGTTTAACTTTCGACGATCGTACGAGAACCGGTCTATGCAACGTGATTTGGACATAACTCGATAGATTCGTATGTATATGCATATTATTGTACATTCATTCCAGTAAATGTATTTTTACAATACATTCGACTTGACTTTGAGTACGAAAAAAACAACAATATTTACCAAAAAGAAGATAACATATTGAAAAAGAAACATTTTTAAACAGAGCAGTTTGTTATTTTTACACGTTCAACCTTTTTCTTGATTTTGGTCGAGTGACAATACTGAAATATTATTTTATGGAAATGTCATTGCTAAGCTGGTAAAAAGGGGAGATTTGATTTATCAATTCAAGTGACGTTTAATATTTTTAAATACTCTTAGTTCAGTGATTTATAATGTACTCACTGCTTTCTTCTCAATCACGAACCTTTTTTTAGGAAATAGAATACGCTTTTCTTTTATCCTTGTTTCGTCTCTGAGAGTTTTCGAGAACTAAATAACGGTGAAGATATAAGTTGAATTGGCCCAATGTTGAAATATTCAACCTGCCAATCTGGATGATGGATAGCACAATGTCTGCCAAACATTTAAAACCAAGCAGAAATAAAAACTCTTTAAAATGAGTTTCACTTGTCCAACTAATTTATCTATTTTTTTTATTAATTGCTTTTTCCTGATTTTTTTTCATTATTGATTGATGATGCTTCAGCGTTGACAGTCATTCAATTGTCATTCGAAAAAGGGGCTTCTTTCTTCTTAGCTAATTTATTTGTTTCTCTGTATCTGTAGCTTTTTCGTTTGTTTTATTCTGCCATCTTTGTTTTTGTACGAGTGTATGGAAGAGAATGTGTGTATGTGAATTTGTTTATAGCGACAGCTAAATAACAGACGTCCACTTTTTGATTCCGTAACTTCTGTTACTTTACAGAAGATATGTTACAGAGTCAAACATTTGCTGGAAAAAGACTTTTGGGAAAGATCAACTTGTTGATCACAGTATTTCTACAAAAGGGGTTTTTGTCATGTTTTTCCTCTTTATCTACTCATATAATGGACATTGTGATGTTTCCTGTTTCTCTGTCGAGAACAATGGAGTCTTCCACTTAAACGTAACAATTTTGCTGATGAAAATATCTTCTACCCACCATTTTATACAATGGACTCTTCCATTGAAACGAGTTCCGGAGTTTATCTTCTAACAAAGATCATCTCATAGAAATTCAAATATATCAGTGCATCTCTTCGCTGGGAATAACTAGTTTGAATATAATGCAACTATGCTGTATTTTTAATTGATCTGTGTCCGTACTAAAGCTAAGTTTAGCAAACATCAATATCAAGTTTACTAAATACAAATTTGAAATGGCCTAAACAGCCGTAACATGTACATCAGAAGGTGTACACCAATACACAAGGCGGAACTACGTTCATAAACATGTTAATTTTAAGGTTTTTACATTTTTGAAGCTTTAGATACTTTTTAATATTGTATAACGTCTAGAACACTGAAACTGAACATATTTTTCATTTTCATACGTTTGAGATTATTAAATTTTAATGAGAAAGCAAAGTAATGATAGTATGATTTATCAAATATCATTTTGGTTCATAGAAATGTCAGTTATTTTTCAAATGACATTTTCCTTCTATATGTTTCTTAGTGACAACAATTTACTATTACTGATACTATTGTTCGGACTGAGATCCTCATCTTGGTTGTCATTTCCACAACGTTTCGGCCGATGTACCCTCCGGCCTTCTTCAGGTGTCAAGTTTTGTCGGTAACTTACCGGAACTATTGAACTGAACCCTTTATTTGATCCACGGGGGTATACTGTCCTCATTCCACTATCCATGTCCTAGAAATTATTTCGTGGTTATTTTTCAGTTGTGGTGCTCCTGCCTGGGATTGAACCCACAACCTACAGATGGCTCAACAGTCAGACGCTTTTTAACCAACGCTTTAGTTATCTAGGCCACCGTCCCAACTATGTTTACAGTAGAATAACATTTTGTCTTGCATCTGTTATATATCTCTGTCTTAACTGTGTTTATCATCGAAAATCTGGTTCCGAATTTTCTAAAGGCAGGTTTGTCTAACTACTTTCAAAATATCAGCCTTATGAAACAATGATCGGAAATAAATGTCTATGATTTATAAATAAGTAGGGTTATCAGATGCACAAATGAAAAATGAGGAAGATCTATACGGGAATCTTTTGAAATGGAGGACATTTCAAAATAAAACAAAATTTAAGATATAAACTTAATCTTATAGCATAGTACTGATACTTCCCATTTAGGCATACTTTGAGGTGCTGGCTATTTTTGACAAAGGCTCTTCGTGCAACAGATAACTGTAAATATCCATGCACTTCATAGCCTTGAAATTGTATTGTTAGAGTATTAGGCCTTTCACTGACTCCATAATAAGTCTATTCGGCTCATTGGTCCATTGATGATTTATCAGGGGAAAAAACCCTCTCAGAATGTGCATTATGAGCAGAAATACAGAAATAAAGTTCACATATTTTAAGTAGTTCTGAAACCCGTAATGGAGGACATTTTAATGTGAAAGGGGGACATTATATTTGAATTTGAAAAGGAGGACATGTTGGCTTACTCACTTGGTAGCCACGGTTAGCAAGTTAATCATTAGGAGAAAAAAACATTAAAATAATCTTTTAGCACAGAGCTAATACTATCTATTTAGGCATACATTTAAGTGCGAGCTATTTCTGATAAAAGCTATTTGTTTCCTAACGGATAACTGTAAATGTCTATGCACGCCATAGCATTAAAATTGTATTGTGAGAGTATTAATGCTTTCACTGACTCCACATTAAGTATATTCCACTCATTGGTCCACTAAACAATTATGAGCGATAACCGTATAAATAAGCATACTATAAATAAGCATACTAAGATGAGTTTATTTACTAACCTTTGTTCAGTAAAACAAAAGGCAACAAGTTGTCTATAGTACTTAGTGGCTTCTCTTCCCAAGAGTATTTTAAATGCATAAGCGTTTGTTACAGTCATAAACAGAACAATGTGTTGAAGTTAATTTAAGACAAATCCAAACAGTTGATTAAACCTTAAACCGTTCGGTCCTTAATACAATGTCAAAGAAATGATAATAAATACATTTTTCATTTTTT
>VCCN01004221.1:3435576-3448920 GCA_006491835.1 Architeuthis dux | reverse complement strand
AATTCAAATTTCAGATTTATAATTTACAGACAAGACCAAATTGGCCCTTTGAATCCACATACACTGATCTCCTAACTGAAAATATGTTGTAGTTCGTTTGCTTAACATATTTTGAACTGATTTGAGCAATAAGTAGCTATTTTCGATCGTTTTGTATTTTGATCCTTGGATGTTTTTATCATATTTACCTCTGCCAATGTCTGTCTTTTCGTCTGTCCTTCCGTCTGTTCACATGATATCTCTGAAAGTACTCAGTGGATTTCAATGAAATCTTGTGGAATAATTATTAAATCTTGGGGGTGATCCAGATATTGTTTTTTGATTCAGAGATATTCTTACTACCAAGTACCAACTATTAATACGCAACCACCCAACCACACTACGCATATAACACGAGAACCTTTCTGTATCAGCCATCCATTCCCTGATGATATTCTGTTAAGAACGAAACGTTGGAATATGCATCTTCTGTGCCACAGGCCTTCCGATTTTTGTCATTTCACTCACATATGTATACGCTGATGACTGTTCACACGATATCTCCTAGTGTTCTCAATGAATTCAAATGACATTTTGTGGAAGGATGGACAATACGTTCCGGAAGAAGTGATTACGTTTCGGGGCAGATCCATGCACAACTGCCTCCCCTACGTCGTAATTATATGTCCACACCACACAAATCGCCAAGATTCCATGTGTGTCCACAAGATATCTCCAAAAGTACTCAATGAATTCCAATCAAATGTTGTGGAAGGACAAACAATAGGCTACGAAAGAAGTGATTAAATTTGGGGATGAATCCATTCACAATTACTCCCCCTGACAATGGCGTTTCCCACGGAGTGCTTTATAGGTTTACTATATCTCAGTCCTCTACGGATCTGGTTTGCAAAATACACACCGGGCCATAGAAAAGATTGGCGACATATTTCTTTTGAAAGTACTTATATTAAGAATTGATAAATACTTCCAATAAAAGGGGCCCACGGGGTTACAAATCAGCCGACGCCATTGCTTTCCATATCGAACGTCAAGATCTCAGAAGCAGATCTCTGTATAAGTTAAAATAGTCACTGCTGTTGCATCATGACATTTCAGTACAAAATGGCGCCGAAATTGAATGTAAAAAGAAACACCTCATATCTTCTCGAAGCCATCCATCATTAACGGGGATGGTCGACTGTGGGTGGTCTTTCAAAGTGTTAGATAAAATTACAATGATAATCGAGTAATTAATATTGATTAGGAAATATTAATTAGAAAAAAATAATTAGCTTACAATTTCTTTCATATGGAAAACAATGTAATAAAAAAAGAGATCGGTGGAGAAAACATGTTGGAGAGAGGATAGACATCTGATAAAAGAGTTAAAGAAGCAGAAGAAGAGAAGAAGGAATAAAGAAAATGATATACGAAGAGGAAGGGCGAATAGAATTAAAAAGCGGATGAGAAGAACAAAGACAGGCAGGGAGAAAGAATGAATAAAACGAAAAAGAGAGATACGAGATAGAACAAGATAAAATAATAATCGTTATATATATAATGTTGGATATCTGTTTCTGTGTTTGTATGTGTTCACAATGAGAAAAAAGAAGACAATGAACCAAAACTACTGCCTTCTTCCCCTCGATATCACCACTGTGTTGTGCGCTTATCTCTCTGTCAGCCTAGAATTTATTATCCAACCCCGACGCTTCGGACAGTGAACAAGGTTCTATAAGGCACTACATCGGCTTAGCGAGATCAAAGGGGCCGACACGCGACTGAGGCGACCCGTTCGCGTTGTTAGTTTCATATTCGTAGTTCGGAGCAATTGATTAAGGGAACGGGTGTTGCAGAAACAGAAGGAAATAAAAGGATCTTATTAAAAGTTAAACCAGATATGTATTTGATTGCGACTAACATAAGCCCCTGATGACGTTAAAGGCGATATTGCACAAGACTAGCAGGGATTCCCGGCGTTGCATGGGAATAAAATACAGTTTAGCATTATTTTTTTGCTCATGTTATCAAATTTGAGGTTTCTTTGTTCCGGGAAACGCCAGGACCCCAGTGCTGTAATAAAGTTATGCCTCATCTAACTATAGAGTAATTTTCCTGCAAGTTTGATTTAACAGAAACAATAAAAAAAGGTTTATCATATTCTTCACCTAAGCTAAACTGTATTTTGTACAACTGAAACAAAAGCCTGCTTTACATGAAACCTATTATAACAGGTCTGCGCAGTCACTCAATAGAAACCGTCATGTTACCAATATCGTTTGGCAGCATACCGTGTTGGGGTGATCAATTAAAAGAATTTCGTCACGAATGAATAAGTTACTTTACGCTCACCTCTTATCAAATTGTCAAAAAACAAGCGGGGACAAACTAGGGATCGGTTTAGCATGAACTTACATTGTAAATTGAAATCACCACTAAAAATCTATTATGGAGGGAATTTTAAAAAACAACAAATAACCTTTTTCTAGACATAATAAGGAGTAAATGTTGAAATGTTCAGCCTTCTAGCTTCATTGGTGCGGCCGGTACGCGTGATACATAGTCAGCCAGCAAGCCAGGCAGGTAGCCAGCCAGCCGGACCGACTTGAAAACTGAAGAAACCTATTTTGACAGTTTTGGTAAAAGTTTTGGCTGGCGGTTTCCTCCGCTATTCGAAAGTAGAGCATTCCCATGAAACCAATTCGAAATGGCGTAAAGCGAAGAGGAAATTACCATTATTTTATATAGGAAACATTTTTGAGCGTTCCCAGGCCAAATTAAATTTGCATGAGATTTTCGTTTTGATTGACAGTGCTGCAATGATTACAGAATAATATGACTAATTTTTAAAGGACACATAGGTTTGGGGGCGGGGGATTCAGGATGTTCTGAGTTCCTACAAAGAACTGTATGGTAGAAAGATGTATGAGGTTAAGCTGTCAATCATACGGTCGGATTTCAAGCGTCAAAGACAACTATCGAAACTCAGCCGGGGAGACATAGAAGAATATTTAGGCGGTCTGAGAACACTCAAAAGTGTACCTCATATAAAGTAATGGTATTTAGTTTGTTATTGCAGAAAATGATAAAGTCTATGTGGGGGAATAGTTGGAGTAGCGGTAAGGTCAGTGGACAGCCATAAGAAAAACCGAAATCTTTCCTACGTTCAGGTTCAAATGAAGTGTGGTTCCAAAACGCGATAAGCGCCATTTAAATTAAAAATTAAATGTGTTTAATTAAATTAAAAATTAAATGTGTTTAATCAAATTAAAAATCAAATTCTGAATTTGGGTTTTTTTATCTTATTAATGAGATGTCCTCTGCGCAACCTTATAAAATGCATATAAACAAAAGAATTCAAAACCCGAATTCGTTTTTTAATTTAATTAAGCACATTTTATTTTTGAATGGCGCTTATCGCGTTTTGGAACCACACTCTTCAAATGTAGTCAACACTAAAAACAACACTCGTGATTATTGTTTCATTTGCTCAATATATTGTTACTATATATATAACTCCTAATGAGTGAATGACAGCTTTAACGTATTTATTTATATACTATTTGTGATATTATAGGTTATATAAACAGCTAGTTGCAATAATAATGTCCGTGATTGAAATAGATTATACTGGTCTAAATATGCAATGAATAAAATAAACACTGCCGATGTTTCAAATCAGGAACCAAGAAATGTTTCCAAATGCACGTTGACACATAGCAACAAACCTACTTATATAATACGCAATGTTATTGGCTATACTTTTTGTCTGGGAGATAACTATTACATGCTAATTATAGAGTAGTCTACCTTATTTATTTACTTCTTTGTAAAAGAAATCCGGGTTGAACACAAGCAAGAAAATACAGAGAAACATAATGTTTTTGATATTTTATACAAAGTACAATGCAATTGCAAAATTATTTAAATAGCTCCGTCATTCTTTTTTTGACGGCATGGGTAAACTACTATTTGAATAAGGGCAAATCTCCTAAAACCCTTAATACAGCTCAAAGAAATGAAACGGAAGCACTGCTCGAACCACTCGAGTTTCGAATATTTAATAAACTCGGAAGAGGCTGAGTGAAGTAGCAATTAAAGATAGCTGATAAGCTGAGAACAAGCACATAAGATACGCAATGGATGCAGTTGTAACAAAGAAGAAGAGAATAAATAATTGAAATGATGAACTTGTTGAAAGAATGGAATGTTCAATCAGGACGAAGAAGTAGACAGAAGAGAAAACATGAATTGCAAAGATAAAAGCGATAACACAAAAGTGAGGAACGGACGCACAAATTGCAAAGAAGAATTAATCAAATTGAAGAGTTCATTAAGACCGGCAATTGTAAGCTTAGAATCAACAGTGAGAAAATATCACCACTGATATGGCATATGTAATTAAAATGTATAATAGAATTTAGAGCAAAAGGGAATGCCTTTCATGCCTTAATGTAAGAATCAAATGTTTTATTTTGTTTACTTTGGTGCTATTGAAAATGATTACTACGTGATGATCACCATCGTCTTCATTGTGAAAGTGAGAATCTGGATGAGTATGTTGACCTTACCAGAGAAGTGGAAAGACAGGTGTGGTGCATAAAGGTCATTGTAGTACCAATCGTGTTCGGGTCTTGGGAACGGTCTCTAAGAGCTTAGCAAAGAGATTGAAGGAATTGGAAGTCCGACAAGAATCGAAACCACTCAGACGAAATCACTACTTGAATCAGCCGGAATAGTGCGAATAGCGCCGGAGTATTGAGTAGACTTGCCGTAACTCGATCTCTGGTTAAAGCCACCAGTCACTGCTGATGTAAAAGCTCAGCGACAACATATAACAATAAGTAGTATTACATTGTGGGCTGTACCGAAGAGCATTGCAAAGAGGTCGGAAGAATCACTCTATCTGAGCTTTCGTATGGATTTTATCATATCTCTAACCCCTTTCTTATATAATGGGCTGTCTGGTGATCTCTCCATGTGATGTTAAGCGCACTTTACTCCTGAGCGCGTTGCATGGTTCTTAGTTTGAGAACCAATCTGTTGCCTGAGTTCCATATCCATCAGTTACCATGCAATTCTTGTTTACCTTAACTCCTTCTAGGTATCGCTGGAGATCAAGTAATGATGATGATGATGATGATGATGATGATGATGATGATCAGCAGCAGCAGCAGCAGCCTTTTAAAGTCCGTTGTTGGACATAGACCTTTCCCAAGATCCACCAGTGTCCTCGTTCCTGAGTGTTACGGTCCCAGTATCACGGGGGATCCGCATTATGAGTCCTGGTGTCCAGCTGTTGTCTGGCATTCTTGCAACATGGCCTTCCCATTGCCACTTGAGCTTTCGTATGGATTTAATGATATCTCACACCCCTTTCATATATAATGGACTGTCTTGTGATCTCTCCATGTGATGTTAACCATTCTTTACTCCTGAGCGCGTTGCATGGTTCTTAATCTGAGAGCCAATCTTTTGCTTGAGTTCCTTATCCATCAGTTACCATGCAATTCTTGTTTACCTTAACATCTCTGTGGTCTGTATTGTAGTGTTATGATATGCTGGCACGAAAAGGTTATTCCGGAGTCAAACACCTGTGCGGAAATGTAAGTGACCCGCTTACTTTAGGAAATAGGTATATTGCGTGGGTGTCCAACGAACAGGATGTGGAAAGCAGAAATGACACTTGCGTAGGCGTTAGAGAAAACTATAAAGTAGACGCGGGCAGAAAACTCAAAGAAGAGACAAACATCAGCGGAGCCGGAAGGCCTGAGACCGCTGTCCCTGTTGGGGACAGACTGGCGGTTCTCCTTATCTCTCTCCCACTCTTCACTCTCCGGCCGACAAAGATATATACTATGAAATAAAAAATATGTCCTGATATTTTTACAAGCAAGTCTTCGAGTCCTTCCTTTCTATCCACGTCCAGAACATTCACCCCGCTATACAACAGTAGAAATTCTTGCTCAAATTGCTATCTTATCTCTTTCGAGACTCTTTCCAGTGCGCTCATTAATGCTTGTACGCACGAAGGTAACTTTTATATTCCAGGATTTCTGTAGATCTCGAGTAAAGTATTGGTATTGATTTCTTTTCATTGCCTTTCAGTCTTAATCTTAACTGGCGTCTGAACTTATTCAATCTTTTTACATATGCTCTACTGATAATTCAAAAGTCATTAAACCAAACAGTAACCGTTAAAATAACCCATTGTAAAATCGTTAATTCACTTTTATACGTTATATGAGGAAATAATACAAAAAGATTCAAAACGATATATTTTAAACAGCCTATCTCGGTTAATAACACATTGCAAAAAACAGTCAATTGAAACAATAGAACACATATCTGTCTTTAGTTTAGTTAATACGAATGGATAGAGAATTATTTTACATACAAAGAGTGCTTTCTGAGCAGTAAAAATATTACCTGTTTGAACTTTTCCTCTATTGTTTAACAATGTCTTCATGCAACTCGAAGACCTTTTGAACTATACACATTTTTTAAACCGAGCTGCTGCATAGCAACCCTCCGGCAGTTCGGTCAACATGAACATTCAACGTTTTAGAATAGTGACGTACAGGCCAATCTGATGTATTGCGTTATCGTTTCATTTCTTTCTCCAGATGGGATTTGCTATTCTTCTGTTTTTTGCCAGTTCTCGTCTCGATGTAATTGGTTGTGATATATTTGTTTGTACTACCATGATCAGTTACTATGTCTCTCCTTTTAGATGTCCTCTGCGCAGCCTTGTTTAAATCGTTTTATCCGTAATCTTCCCCATTTCCCTTTTGAATTCTACATGGAATCTGTCTCTAGTTTTTGTTAAGTTCCGTCGAGTGTTATTTGTTTTCCAGTTGCTTTGTAATTGCGAGTAGTCGTCTAGATCCATTCAGTAGTGCATATTACAGCAGAGTAAATAGTCTTCGATACTGATGAGCCATCTTCCTCCTTCTTTTCTCTTTACATGCAATATGTCAATATCATCCCTGGCATGTGAAGGTTTGTGTATTGTCATTAATTTCCTGCTTTGTCGAGCTCTTATCCAGCCTACAAAGTGTCCAGAATAACTAATAATATTATCCATGTGTTCATGCCTTTAATTAGGTGGTTATACTTCACTCTTATCATTTACATTTCTTTTGTTCTCTTGTGTTATTTTTTCTTTCATTAATTCTTGTTTTATAGAGTCGAACTCAAGTATTTCCAAATAAGTGTAGCTGTATTTCGCGATCAATCCATTAACTGCGGATGACGGAAATGTCCGTAATTGCAGTTCTATGGCTAACGCAATGAGATTTCCGCTTTATTGTGAGTGATGGCAGCTCCGTTCTATCTGTGATTCAGGGCTTCTATCTTGCAATGGATAACTTGCAATTGATTGTCTTGCAATTGACAAGGGCTTTTATTTTACAATGGATAATTATTACACTTGCCACCTTCTATAGTTAACGGGTTAAATCACTAAATACTGTGTGAGCTGGGCATTCTCTATTGGTAATCACCGCTACCAAAGGGTTAGTTAATCACCACTACAAAAGGTTTATTAATCACCACTACCAAAGGTTTACTAATCACCGCTACCAAAGGGTTAGTTAATCACCGCTACCAAAGGGTTAGTTAATCAGCACTACCAAAGGTTTATTAATTACCACTACCAAAGGGTTAGTTAATCACCGCTACCAAAGGGTTAGTTAATCACCACTACCAAAGGTTTATTAATCACTGCTACCAAAGGGTTAGTTAATCACCGCTACCAAAGGGTTAGTTAATCACTGCTACAAATGTATCTATGTATTCCGACTTCACCCAGCTCTAACCGTCCATAGTATAAACATGGAATTTTGCACAGACACACTCCTCTCAATGAGTAGGGAAAATGTTTTGTTTTTGTTTTTTGAAAATCTCTCCCCCTAAATAGGTGTTTAGAGGTGGGGGTGGGTTCAATTCTATCTATCTATCCACCTGGATTTCGCCCAGCCCCAACCGTTCATTGGTGAAACTTGAAATTGTGTACACTCACTCTCCTCAATGAGTAGGGAAAATGCTTTGTTTTGGTTTTTGAGAATCCCCCTCCAAAATAGGGTTTTAGTTGGGGGTTCTATTTTCAATGTAAGCTTATGCTAAATTGGTCACTAGTTTGTGACCGCTTGTTTTCTTTTGAGAATTCACACATTTTTAGTGATCACAGCCCAACCTTTTAATTGATCACCCCAACACAGTATATATGGATGGCGGTGATTCATAATTCCCCTTGGAATGTTATTATTTTCTTTGTTATTAATATTATTTAGTAGAGTTACTAGCACTGCATACTCATTAAGTGCAATGACTATCACTGTATTGATGCTTGTCGCCTCCTGTCACCATTTTCTGTTATCTCCTCCATATTATTCCTTTACTTGCCTACATCGTTGTTCTAGCGCCGTTTGTTATTTCAATATTATTTATTTTTTCTATTACTGCTGCGTATCCACACGAGCAATCAGTGATAGAGCTAGAAAATTGTTTCATTTATTTGTATTTCTATTTCTTATCTCATACATTTTTCTGTCTCTAGCGTTTTTGTTTCCCGCCCGTGGCCTCGCCTGTCCGCCATCTTTCTTCGACGCCTAACCGCCATCAGTTTTTCCCCCCACTGCTTCAGCCTGTCGCCTCTTCGCTCCCCCTCTCTGTCTCTGTCTCTCTGTCCCTCTGTCTCACTCTCTCTCTCCCCTCCCCTGTAGCACCTTTGACACCTGCAAAGCTCATTCATGATTTTCTATCTGTGCCCGGACGGCCAATTGCAGTCAGAAACAGATTAGCCAATTTCATGGTGGACGGTTACTGGGAAAGCAAACGTCATTCGTGGCGTCAGCCCACGCGTACTTTCACCATGACGGATTAGAGTGAAAACGGGGGTGGTAGAAGACAGACAGACATATAAAGGGGGAAAGAGAAAGAGATATTGACTGAGAGAGAGAGAGGGGGTATAGAGAGGGGAGAGAAAGACAGAAAGTGAATGAGAGACAGAGGGAAAGAAAGAGACAAGTGAAATAAGTACTGGCGACAGGAAGAAGGAATTAGCAGTAAGATGGAAATAACTGATACTACCTCTGTCCCATAATAGATCTTACATTTATTGCATGAGATGCATATGCAAATGTAACAGCTATTATGAGACAGAAGTGGTAGTACTTCTATTGGAATAATCATCGTAATCATTCCTACTATTGCCACAATTGTCATTTTTACTGCATTTTATTCATCATCGTAATCATTGTTATTATTATTATCGCAATTCTCATAATTATTTGTTGGTCACATTATTATAATAGCCGGGGATTAAGTGACAGCAGGTCGCCACAAATCTCCACCTCTCTTCTCAGTATATATAGAGATACACAGGAGACATAACTAGTGATGGCAAGTAGAAGGAATGAACAGTAAGATAACAAATAAATGATGTTATTTTCATTGTAATAATCATTCCTACAATTATTACAATTGTCATTAGTTGTTGCTCACATTATTATAATATTTAATGCATTCGTATGTTCACACCAGATGTCTAGTGGTTATCGCTGGGGATTGAGTGACATCAGTCTCTTCAAATCTTAATATCCTTTCTCATTATAATCGCCGACCCAAGCACTGCCGAGGTCTGGACTCTCAATCCTTCCTCGAATCTCCAATTCATCCATTCCTTGGAACGGTTCTGTGCAGTTATTATGTTCACAACCGTAATCTTCATGATTTATAACTATCTCAGTTATTTATTTCTCCAGATGAGATTTGCTATTCTTCTGTGTTTTGCTAGTTCTCGTTCCGATGTAATTGGTTGTGATATATTTGTTTGTACTACCATGAGCAATTCCTATGTCTCTCCTTTTATATGTCTTCTGCGTAGCCTTGTTTAAATCTTTTTATCCGCAATTTTCCCTATTTCTCTTTTGAATTCTCCATGGAATTTTCTTTCCTTTTTTGTCTCTAGTTTTTGGTAAGTTCCTCAGGAGAGAGATCCCGATATCTTTCCAACTGTCCGTTTTGGTGCAAGTAAAGCCGTGTCTACGATCCGGCATATTTTCTTTTCCGTGCTTACAGCTACAAGGATTCATTTTATTTACCAGAACAGCTTTATGGAATAGCATTCTAATACTCCAGGGTATAAACTTAACGGTTTATGCTCTAATAAATATGTTATCTGGCAATTAAAATCCGCCTATTCCAGTGGATTCTTCTTTGTACGCTACATTAATAATGAAAATAGTCGTTATCTTAATATTTCAAAACTGCAAATATCGGTCAAGGTTTTGATATTCATCTATTTTCCTACACTTTTTCAGTTTCATGCTGCAGGACTCTGGAATAAATACATCTTTAATGTTATTGATATTTTTGCTTCTCTAATATAACTAGGTCTGGTCCTTGACCTGGATATGTTGACTCGTCTGTAAATCAAAATCTTACTTTTCCTAGTCTCAATACATGCTGGTTGTGTTTCATACTATTTGCTTGTATGGTCAAACCTAATTCGTTTGCACCTATATAACCACTGAGGTGTGTGTGTTTTTTGTATTTTGGGGACGACTTTGCTGCATTTACTTATGCTTCTCCGCAGAGACAACTTTCGGTATTTTGTTGGGATTTTCCTCTTGTTTTGGGGTGCTCTGTCTATTGATTCTGTTTCGCTTTTCAGATGTCCTCCGCACAGTCAAATCAAGTGTTGTTCAGTTTTGTACTCTGATTCCTCATTTTGTAAATTACTTTGATGATACTATTTATTATTCCTTCTCTATTCTGTAGTGTTATTTTTATTATTTTTATCAGTAACGTTTAATGTTTTAATTGTCAAACTCCAGTCTAAGTCTGGAGTTGACTTTGGTTTTCTACCGTAACAAGAACAACAAGAACAATAACAATCCTCACCAAATTTAGGGGAGTAAAAATTAACATTCACGTACCACGATTTGAAACCTTACATATCTACGAAATGCATCTTACATATACGCAATTACTTATGTCATTCTAATAGATAAATACATTTATACTAAAAAATATTTTATTTATTATATATACAATACAAAGGTTGTATTAATGATCTTCAGTCGGAATAGAAGTAGGAGTGGAGTTTGATCCTGCAGCAGACAGGCTTGTTATAATTATTATTGTTGTTTACGGCAATATTTTTCAATTGGAATGAAGAATATTGTTCTTGTTACTCTAAGTATTATTATTTGGTTGTATATTATTAAATATGTTAAATATTAAAAATCTGATGTGTTATAGTTATCCTTATCAACATGTTTAGGTTTCCATAGAGATTAGATGTGGATACCCTGTAACGATACAACTCCCCATAATTCTAGTACCGTCTATCAATCTACGCAATGTTTTAGCAATGCACTAATTTGTATCATGCTGGTCTTGTCACAATCAGCTTTCGTAATTTCTCATGTTCTCCGTTGATCTTCATGAGAGCAAGCTTTTAACAATAATAATTATGAATCTTATCATTTTAAACAATTTTCTCGTCACATATCTTTCATAACCGATGCTGTGAACATCAAGTCTCCAGCGCTGTCTTCACCATTCTTACCACCTTCATTTCTTTTTCGGATCCATCACTTTCATTCCCTAGTGTATTTAGTACCATTTCTAGTGATTGAAGACCTCCTTCTGTATTGATTGGCACTGGAACTACACTGAAGTGACCTATCTAATGTGCAAGGCAATGCGAAGCGTATGGAGATCTTGTAATACCAAGTCGACAGAATCTTTCCCTCGGCCTCGTTGATGTAGTCCAAAGGAAAGCGGAGCGCGATACGTCTGACATCATATTGGCTGCAGGAGCTGCCTGGGGGACGTCAAAGTTGGCACCCAACCTTCTTAAGGGAGCACCACTCCCTGGTTTGGAATCAGTTGTCGTTCTAGACTGGTTTCCTATTTTATTCACTGCTGGGAGGAGAAGACATGGATTCGTGCCTTTCCCAAGGGCATTAGTGCGATGTGAATTTGAACTCAGATCCCCGATTCAATTGTCCGCTACATCACTCGCACCTTCATCGCTCCGGTGATTATGGGCCGGATAATTAACATCCTGCTCGTGGACAAGGTATTCATATTTTTTTATTTTCTCAATATCTTTCGCATTCATTTTATCGGTCGATGGAAGTGTAGCATCTATTATTTGAAATATTTGTCCTTCCCTTGTTTGTAAATACGAATTTTGATCTGGATTGGCTGACCCCTTTGCCCTTCGAAGTAGAACAATATTTAACGTTTCTGGGTTTGGCCTCGTGCTATTAGTGTTTATGGTCGAATCCAATAGTTTGCACAATTTCTTGTAAGGCTTCGTCCCCATCCAGCAAAATCTACAACCATATAAAATATCAAATATAATATTGTAAAATCTACAACCATATAGAAATGTTCATTAAAAATAAACATTCATCTATTGAAGAAAATGAATTTAAATTTATATATATTTTGATTGTATAGATTTCTCATATATGTATTGCTATATTGGGTGCAAAGTACTGTTTCTAAGAATAATAATGTCCTGGGAGTAATTCTAACCTAAATGAAATTCTTATTTGGATCTGTGTAGTTCAGTTAGATTTAAAGGCTAATTTCTAGCATCACAGGTCATTTCGATGCTGATGAGCCCAGCACTTACCATATCTGACTAATTATGTACATTGAGTGCAAAAAGTATCCGATGCATTTCATTCATTTAACATTAAAAAAGAAAGAAAGAAATGTTCGTTTTGTTAGTTCATTAAAATGTTTCTTGTTTCTCTTATTTCTTCTCGTCTTCCGCCGTGTTTTGATCATCGTCCAGTAGTTCTTTCTTTTTGTTCCGCATTTTCTTGTGAGTTTCATGTATTTATCTATTATTATTTTCTTCTTCTCTGGAAATTGTGTAAGCACCTATATCTTTCGATTTCTTTCTTTGACTCTCTCTTCTTTTTTTCATTATTTTTTTCTTTTTTTCCCGCAGTCACGGAGAGATCAACATCATCGTCACAACCAGTTATGTAACAAATCTCTTTTTGTGACGTTCATCGACGCAGTTCCGGAGATACCAGCCAATTTAAGTTACATACTCATACACAAGCTTCAAAACTGACAGATATCTGTACAGATATTAACAAATATTGAACAAGATTGTACATTGAAAGGCTATGTACAAAAATCAGAAATAATTGGTCCAAATTCTGTTAACTTTCAAGGTGTATAAGTATGTCAAAATGAACCTTTTCGCAATGTAGAGGATAATGTTTGCCTCGCTGTATTTATTAATTTGTGTATATGTATGTATGTATTGCCTGGGAATAGCAGGTGATGTATACAGCAACAGGATTGTTCTGCGGCCGTCTT
>VCCN01004221.1:3395034-3405214 GCA_006491835.1 Architeuthis dux | reverse complement strand
TGTGTGCGCGCGCGTGTGTGCGCGTGCGTGTGTGTGTGTGTATACATGTAGGTACATCTGTAAGTGCGCAGCCTAAGGATAAAAAAAGCATTTATTTTACACAACAATTTATTTAACATATAACTATGGCGGTATTTATCAAAGTCTCGTAGACTATTCACTGGTGTTTGGCGGGGCTGCGGGGCTGCATGCCAGTCAGATAACCCTGGTAACCAATGTCCATTTGCGAAAGCCTCTTCAATTGCCATGCGAAACTGGACCTTGTATCACATGAAAATATTCAGCTGGTCTGATGAGTGTTACTTTGTCCTGAATGAGGTGGCTGGCAGAGTATCTGCGTGTCGTTATCCTGGGGGAAGCGATGGTTCCAGGATGTACTGGGCGGGGAACCAGGCCGATAGAAGCAGTGCTATGACCAAGGAAACGTTCTGCTGGGAAACACTGGGATCCTTTCTTCATGTGTAATGTATTGTGTTGCACACCTACCTCAGTATCTTCGAAGACCAGGTATATCACTTCATTCATCAGTCTTTTACGATCGTGGTGTCCTCTTTCAACGGGACAATGGTCCTAGCCACTCTGCACGAGTTGTACGGGAATGGTTTCAGTAACAGGAATAAGACTTGACTGTGTTACCATGGCCACCAGACACACCAGATCTCGATTATATTGGACACGTGTGGGATATATTGACCAACAGATCCATTCTGCAGAACATCCACCACGTAATTTGCTGCAGTTAAAGGACCTGCTTTCAACATCATTGCACCAGATTCCAGAGGAAACCTCTGGCGGTCATGTAGAGTGATTGATTGGTTTTACGGCATATCAAACCTTGATGTGTTATTTAATGCTGAAATCGTTTTTCTTTTTAACTAGAGTATTGCGTCTTTGGTGAAAGGTTCTTTATTTTATGACAAACAGGTGGCCAGGCTTTTCCCAAAGCCGGGAATGTTAGTCCCTTTGTCGACTCTTACGAACCTGTGGACAAGACATAGGGGTGTATTCTTGGATGCCCGCATCCCCACGGGGCGGTCATGTAAAGCCCATGCCTGATCGGGCAAGAGGTGCTTTGCAGGCGCATGGAGGACCAACACCTTATTAGGTAATGTTTTGGCTCATCAGTGTATGTATAAATCTTAATAATATATACATTTATCATCTGTTTTATTTCACACGTTCGTATTGTTGGTTAATATAATGTTTTATCGATTACTCGTCATCATTCTGTCTGATTCGTCTGTTTTCGGCCTACTGATAACGATGTTATCACAAACATAACAGTCTAATATCGTTAAGATAATAGTTCAAAACATGATGCTCAGATAACTGTAGCTAAAAACTAACACCTCATAAAACATGTAAAATAAATATAACAAAGTTAGCGAATATAAAAAGACACAAGCAAAAATCAATTTAGATAAATGACAGAGATACGTCTTCTAGAAATAGTATGTTCTTCCCAGCTGAACTATAATGGATATTCTACCGAAAACATTATTTTACATAGAATTCATTTTAATCTGTCTTTTCTCCGGTACAGACGTTGGAAATCATTTGTGACAATTTTCATAGAGATTTTATTTAAACCTATACATATAGTCGGGTTTGCCTTTGGAAAATAACTATAGTGTAACATATGTAATGAGTCTGAATTACATCATTCAAGTTAACGCTAATCTGATATCAAATACATTTCTAAGTATGTACGTTATTTTTAATTAATGCCTAGTAGCATGTCAACGGAAGATGGTAAATATTATCACTTGGTTCTTCATGACCAAAAATCATACAAGACACTGGCATTTTGTTCATTTAATTAAAAAGTAGAAATATGCTAGGTTATTCTTATTATTGTTATTATTAACGATTTGGTGTAGACTCTAAGCTATTAGCTTTATAGTAGAATTTAATACGGTTCTTTCTTTTTTATTTGTCTTTTTAGTTCCTTTCTTTCGTTCTTCATTTCTTTCCTTCTTTCTTCGTTTTTTCTTTTTTGTTTGTTTTTCTTCATATATTTGTTTGATTTTTTCTTGGTTTCTTTGTTCTTTTTCTGTAAGGTATTTTTATCTTCTTTTCTTTTTTTGCCTGGTGTTATACTTTATAACCTTTCTTTCTTTCTTATTTTCTTAATTCACGCGTTTCTTCATTTTTCGTTTTTTTTCTTTCTTTTTGATTTCTTCATATCTATGTTTGAAAATGTCCATTATGTTTTTATTTCCAGCATGTTTTTTGTTCTTTTTCTCTTTTTACCTTTCTTTCATTCTTACTTTCCGGATTTTCTCTCTGTTTTCTATTTCCTATTTCTTTTATTCTGTACTTTGTTTTCTTTCTTAGTATCATCCTCCTAAATCTTTCATCTGTTCATTGCATTACTCTTTCTTTTATTGATTCCTCTCATTCTCTCTTTTTTTCTGTTTACCTCTCCCTATCTTTCGCTGAATATTCCTAGGTTTCTGGGGTTTTTCTTTCCTTTTCACTTTTTAACTTTCTTTCATTCTTTCTTTCCAGACTTTCTCTTGGTTTTCCTATTTCTTTTATTCTGTACTTTGTTTTCTTTCTTTGTATCATCCTCCTAAATCTGTCATCTGTTCATTTCATTACTCTTTCTTTTATTCATTCAGCCAAAGCATAGGAATCTAGTATTGTCACAGTCATATTGCATAACGTAATAACAGCACTCGGAAAGCAACTGAGTATGCTTTGCGTAATTCCAACTAACAGAAATTATAGTCAAATTAACATGGCGGATTCAAAATGAATTCTGCCAATTACAATTCATTTTTCTGTTATAAATTAATTAGAGATGTCCGTTCTATTATGCACTTACTTTCCTACAATGAAACTGATCAGCCGGTTCACTCTTATTATTACCAGTTGATTAGACTAATTCACTTTTATTTGGCTTGAATAAATCACACATTAACAAACTACAATAAGTTCAAAATGCCGCTGCTCGTTTAGTTTTGAAACGTAGGAAATGCGAGTCAATTAGGACCGACATTATCGGCCTACATTGGCTTGGGATAGAAGAAAGAGTCATGTTCAAAATGTCAATTACAGTATTCAAATGTCTGCATGATATGTGCCCTTATGAACTGGTTTGATTTTAGAACTTGTCTTTATGAATATGACACATGGGCGCAGGCGTTTCAGCTATATAGCATCCAGACTTTGGAATCAATTACCCTATGATACCCGGAGCATGCATATATTAGCAAGCTTTAAATCAAAAATAGAAACTTGCTTGTTTCGAGACTATGAACTCAGTAAATAAATACACTACGTAACTGTGGATCCTGTCCCGTGTTTTGTAAAAACAACTTTATTGACAAGTTGCACTTTCTTCTTACTCTTCTTTTGCAATTGATTGCACATGTTTTCAAGCGCTTTTGTCCAGTGCGTACTTGAGTAATGAGGTTCTCGAGAAAAGGGGCTTTCTATAAATCCATGTATTATTATTATTACTATTATTCTAGATTTCGCAAGATGTAGTACAGAAGAAAGTTCTTACTTCGACCTGGACATAAGTATTAACTGTATTTCATTTGAACAGATTTATTTACCACTGATTTGAAATAGGGCACGGTTTCATTCGTTTACGAAAAGGGTATGTAACAATGTAGTTGTCGCTCGGCCGGGAAAAATGACAGACGCTCACAATCCCGTTTTCTGATCTGCCTTTTACAACTCAAGTCGGTCCCTTTTGTAATTTTCGCGTGACATTTTAGCCACGCCTAGACCGCGCCTACTTTTGGATTACTGCCTTCGAACATCTGTTTTTATTGTTAATCTAACTTTAAGATAATGTCCTTATCTGATTACCCATTACTCATTTCTAACTATCATGTCACCATCCTGGCTTATCCCGCATGCCTATCGTGAATTTTGGTACTTCCTTTGTCTCGTGTGGCAGTCTTGGCGCCAATCTAGATAATTTCTAACTTGAAGTGGTCAACTCCGAAAATTGTTAATGTATTTTAAAATTTATTTGCAGCCAACACCGGCGTCCGTGCCTTCACCTACGACCTCCAGCTGTCTGGGAAAGAAATTATTCTCCTTCGACCGTGAGAATATCTCGAAAGCTTTGGACTTCTAGTGTTGGCCTTAAATTACAGCCGCCCCTAACTGACCATTAAGTAACAGTAACCGTCGGCTATAATTTTAATTGGCTCTGACTTTAAATTTGAGTTCATATTTTTTCTTAAATGGGCCATGTTGATAGTCTGTCTTGATTAATATCGGATTTTTCTCAACCAACAGAAGTAGTAAATTGAACAGAAATTAAAACTATAGCATGCAACGGCGAAACTGCATTTCCTATTATTTTTAAAGAATTAAAGAGTGTGAATAAGAAGAAACATCCAAGAAGTTACGATGTATTTCAAAATGGGCTGGAAATTAAACAAAATTAAAAATAATTGAATTATTTAAAAAAAAATATTTGTTGAATGTTTATCATTCGCGAGAACGATGTGCATAATTACAATTTTGGGGGGAAAGCATTTAAAAACAGGGATGTGTAACATGTTGCCATAAATATTTGTTGGCAACAACGGCAACCCTTGAGATGAAATACATCCGTGATTCAGAGACAGATACCCCATAGACAGAAATTCATATTGACTAAGTTCCACTTAAAAATGGAAAATATTACATAGTTGTGGCAGACACTCAGAATGGCCAGAAATGTTCATGTGTCGTTATTCGACTACTTACAAAACATAATACTTAAGAGAATTATCTGTTAGATTTGACAACATACAACGTGGAAGATCGACTTGGAAAATTGACATATACTGTAACGGTCAGGTTGTATCTACATAAAAGACATATGAAAGGGGATTAAATACACCCCAGACTGGCAGACAAAGTAAAGGCCATGAACAAACACAGCTAATATTATGTCTTATCCAAAGGTTGACGTTACACATTTTAAAAGGTGGTATAGTTAGGTTACTAAAGTACAACTATTAATACTTCTACCACCTTATTTGCCACATAACCCAGTTTGTCTTAAAGATACAACTACTTAAATATAAAAGACGGCATACGGGATTTGGTATCGTAAATATCAATCGAGATAACTTTGTAGATATGCCGTGATTAGCACAAGGCTACACATTAGTACGACATGTTACGAGTGAAGCACAGGTATATATCAAGTGCAACCGTGCTCAGCCATTGAAAACAGTAACATTATGACTATACCTGTATTGAGAATGAGTGACAACTCAATAACTCCGAAGTGTTCCAGAGGTTAACAGATCGGAATACAATTAGTGGCCGTCGGTTCTAGTCTGAATATATATGCTACAACCTCAGCTGGAATAAAACGGGATTTAGTTGGAACCAAATACAACGTGATTGGAACATTTGTAAATACAAGCATACTTTTGCTACAAGGATATAACCTAACCACCAAAAGGGTATAAAAATACAGGAAACATAACAACTGGCGACGTGACAATACTTCGTAACAGCCGTTTTTATTACCAAGATTTATAGCATCTTGAAGACTTGTTTGAAACTTATAATTAGTACGAACCACAAGCAGTACAGCTTCTAAAAGTACCTGATGCGTAGGTCTATGACATGTATTATTTACAATGACATTTTTGGGACTACCAATCAATGCCCATCATCTCAATTCATTTCTGTAAAGCTTGAATATTGGTGAACGGCCTCCCATCCATACTACCAGAGACTTGGGTATGAATTAATAATGGGCTCATTTTAAATACGTTAAATAGGCAGGCACATACTGTATATTACATTGTTATTGTTATTATTACCTCCAATTTTTTAATGATTGTAGTGACAGTTATCTACTCCACCCCTTTTTTAGGTAATCGAAATTTGACCACAAGCAGGAGTTGGGGGTTGTTGTTTTCTTATTTCGTTGTTTGTTATTTACATCATCATCAGACGGTTATTATTGGTGTGATATCTTCTGTCTGTTTATATAAATATTTATAAAAACAAAATAAGACAAGCCTGGCTGCTCCAGAGCCAAACTTTGGTCCTACTTCTACGTCCTTGCGTAATTTTACTACTATAATTTGGGGAGGTATGTAAGACTTGTCAGTGTAGCGGAGTATGGTAACACACCAGGGTAGTGATCACTAGGTCATGAGTTCAACTCACGGTAGTGGAATGGGGATTTTACATATCGATTTACACCCCTGTTTTTTGTGAGGATTGTTCTTGTTCTTTTTACATAGGAAAGTAAAGTCAATTCTGACTTTGTCCTGAAGTTTGACAAAAGTATCCTAACAAATAGAACCATATGTAACTAATTGAATCAAAACAAGATTACAGTGAGTGGATAATGTATAGGGAAGTTCATTCATGCTTATCTTGGCGTTATAATAACGCAACCAGGCCAGTCGAAAGGATCAGGGAAGAGGAGGCAAAAGGGTTCCGTGGGACCTTAGCAACCTATGGCCCAATGGCTTGTCTTATTCCGCGTGGTGTAGATATCGGTCTCCTCCTAGAAGATTTAGCAGCGATCACCAGGAGAGGGCCCTCTACATGATCTACATTTATCTTTGCATAAATCAAAGATTGAAGAGACAAATGATCGGAAATTAAAAGAAGTTAAGAGTCAATCTGTATTAATATTATTGGCTGAAGTAATTGTAACAAACTATTTTAATTAAATTTGACTAGTTTTATCATCTTAATTTCATTTGTGAAGTAATTTATAAAAACAAAAAGTAATAAAAAGTAATATATAAAAACAACTAAAATTAAGATGAAGGTAAAAACTAGTCAAATTTAATTAAAATAATAAGTTGAGAGTCTTTTTATGGGGCAAGTGATTATATATGATCATCTGAGGACCCGTCAGCCACAAGCAAATAGTGTCGCCACAAAGACAACATAATCCACACCAATGTGGTGTGCAAGCTTTGCAAAGTACACTTGTGCTTTAGTAAAGACAGAAACTGTTTTGTGGCATACCACACCCCATTATAATAGCCTGTTTTTGGCCCACACGTACCATTTTAAAATCAACCCGGAGGTGTTGTTTATTTTGTCAATATCAATGTTTGTCACTATTCATTATATTGGATGTTATTCTTTAATTCTATGGTTTATTTAACTTTCTACTTTAATTGTTAATTTTTTTACGTTTTAGATTTTTGGCAACTTTTGGGGCGAGCACCATATATGATCACTTCATCAGAGGGGTATTTTGCCCCCATAAACAAATTTCGGAAAGCTTACTACTGAAAATATCTTATATTGGGTCTAGTTTAACATACACAAAGGTTGTTTTGATATCTAAAATATTTGTAATGGTGCCCTATAAAGAATTAATAGATATTTGATTATCTACAAGCATGGTTTGGGGATAGATAATACTGAAAGATTTGGATATTACATATTTATTAGCAAAATATCTGAAAACTGTTAAGTGATGCTAAGTAAGCTAATCCTGTTAGAGCATTACTTGTGTATGGAGTTCGGCTCTCATCCCACTTTGGATTCAGGTGCGTTTAGTAAATCTGACCTGCCTTGAGGATAAGATAATTACACATTTCCCGTCTGTACCAGAGGTGATAGATGGATTTTCTTTACAAGTCCTCTCCTCTTAGAAGATTCGTCTTATTTCTGATTTTCCGTGGTTGAAACTTAGGTTCGAACGCATTTCGAATTGGTTATTCGAAACCTGATCACAGGCGCCAAAAGTGACATGTAGAATAATGCTGGTTGTACATTTACGGGGCTGAGTTGTCTGTGGAGGTAAACAACACATGTTGTCCATTCCGGAGAAAGCGCTCTCACACGTGGCTGGATGGAAAGACAACAACATCAGTTGATTTCAAGGAAAATGTGTGTTCCTTTTATTTCTGTTGATAACTTCGATGCGGGGCCGGTTCGCGGATCAGTCGTGGCATTAAATTCTGTTTTTCTGTTAGAATTCTAACGAGTGGTTTCTTTACTCAATGACTGACTTGTAGCAGTTCAAATCAAGGCGCATTGGCTTTCTTCCTCCCACTCTCAACCCCACCCTGACAGGTGGCAGTGAAGCTCTTCGCCTGTTGACCCCTTTGCTCTGTCTCCCCAACTTAACCCTAACATCACGGCCACCCATAAACTAATTTGGTTGGACGAACGCATTTTCTTTGTTGTGACTTCTGGGTGACCCGGTCAACCGTTTAACCCAAATCCTAGCCCAGAGAGCTTTCTAAAAAGCTTTATTTCAATTTCAAATACTTTTACACTTGCTACAAGCAACCTCTTCTCATAATGAACTTGTTTAATCAAACATAGATGTGTGTTCCTTTTATTTCTGTTGATAAATTCGATGTGGGGCCGGTTAGCGGATCAGTCGTGGTATTGAATCTAGCTGGCTGGTCAGATTCTTGTATAATGAAAGTAAATAAAAAGAATTTAAAAAATACTTGCTGGTCATTTGTTGCAGTTTTTAAAAGGCCGGACATAGTGAGGACCATGCGAGCCAATCCTTTACACTAAACTTCTTTATTTCAATTTTAAATACTTTTACACTTGCTACAAGCAACCTCTTCTCATAATGAACGTTTTTTTAATCAAACATAGTGAATTAAAATGAAATTCACGATAAATTTAATTTAATAGCGCGTAGCTGAAAACCAACTCAGAATAGAACCATGGAAAGAGCAATGCTAGGAATAACCCTAAGAGATAGAAAAAGATCAACATGGATCAGAGAAAGGACTAGAGTGAAGGATATTATACAACTAATTAAGCAGCAAAAATGGAGATGGGATGGTCATCTAGCAGGAAGAAATGACAATAGATGGGGGGGACTAACGGATTGGTGCGAAGT
This sequence comes from Architeuthis dux, assembly GCA_006491835.1. Taxonomy (NCBI): domain Eukaryota; kingdom Metazoa; phylum Mollusca; class Cephalopoda; order Oegopsida; family Architeuthidae; genus Architeuthis; species Architeuthis dux. The sequence goes on along the minus strand of VCCN01004221.1, from coordinate 3,396,393 downwards.
AGGAAAAGACCAGTCACAAGATGGAGGGACGAGATAGAAAGGTTTGCCGGTAAGACGTGGCAGAGTTTAGCACAAGATAGGTCGTCATGGAAGGAGATGGGAAAGGCCTTTTTAAATTTTGTTAGAAAGACTGGCATTTCTTTTTAGAATCGCACATTCATACAATAATACCTCGGATAGCGCTCTAAATACGTTCCTTAAAATGTGCAGCACTAAACGAAACAGCGCTATTCGGGGGTTCATTATAACATAGCATAAATAGCATGTCCAGAATACCTCTCTTTGCCTCGCTGCTACGTTCGCACTCATGGTCATTGTCATTATTATTATTATTATAAAGAAAAAAAGGATGCAGTTATACCTCGGTTAGCACTCTAAATACGTTCCTAAGAAATGCAGCACTAAACGAAAGAGCGCTAGATGGGCGCATTATAACAATCTATTGTCATAATGTATGTAATGCTATCAAACTGAGAACATTGTGCCAGCAATCATTTTAAAATATATGAAGTTGTTGTTTAGCTTCAACAAGATTAAATGGATTAGCGTTGTGTATCTCACCTGCTAGTTACTTCCCGGTGCTGGTGTAATATCATTAGGTATCGATGTATATTGCTAAATGATAAATCATTGTGTATATATATGTGTTTATTCATGTCTCAAAGTGTACAGTATACAGTTATTTCGAAGCCTGTCCATGGCGCTGTCTTTTATCATTATTTATTTTGGAAATTTAACATTACTAAATGTATTATTTGAAATATTTGGAAAAGAGTGAAATCAGCGCTAAATGGGGTAGCGCTAATCGGTGTATTGCGATATTCCGATTAAAATCTCCAATTATCCCAATTGAAAGTAAATCAACACAAGCTGATGATCAGCCATCTTTTTGGAGTTTTGCAACCACTAAACCTAATTCTTCGACTCCATTGGTTCGCTAATGAGATAAATCTAGCGACAAATTGGGAATTGCATGCTAAGTGCTTCTGGCGCGAAAAAGCGTCCCTGCAGGCCAGGGATGATGACAAGAGAGTCTTTCGGTTGGTTATCATTTAAGCAAGGGTTACTTCTTTCTTTCTTTCTTTATTTCTTTCTTTCTTTCTTTTTTTACCTCTGTTTGTTCATTTGTTTCAATTAAATTTCTGGTTAATTGATTCGTCGAATGAAGTAAATTTGTCGTTATAAACGGATTATGCGTCGTTTCTAAATAAAACAACAGAATGTAGTATAAAATAACTTTTCAGTTATTCACAGACAAACATCCATGTATGCATCTTTACTAGTGTGTGTGTTAGTCTACGTGTGTGTATACGTAGATGTGTGTGTGTGTGTGTGTGTGATAGAGAGAGAGAGAGAGAG
>VCCN01004221.1:3302762-3314911 GCA_006491835.1 Architeuthis dux | reverse complement strand
TTATTGAAAATATGGATTTTGCATATGTGTCCAGACTTTAGGGACACCCTGTAGTTACAATGCAGGGTAAGTACCTGTACAATCTCCTAGGTCCACCACACCATTTAATCAGTTTTCCCTTAGCCTATGGCCTACCTATCGACAAGATGTCTTTGGAATTTATTGTGAACTTTTGGAAATGTGGTGTGGATAAACAGGCAACGGACAGACACAAGTGAATACACATACCTCTTCCAACTTTGTTAGCAGAAGTAAATCAGTTCACCGAACACAATCTGCTGTTTTCGTTGACCGTGTTGCAAAACTGATCCCAATTGTTATTCTAACGCAAAGATCCTGAAGAGAGCGACGCTCTAGCGAGTAAACTATTATTTTAACATCTGTCCATTTTGATATCTAATATAGTGCGGGGCTTATGTCATACAGCCTGGAGATCATGTTACAAGCAATATCTCGCTGTAATATCAAAGTACGGGTATAGGAGATGTGAAAAGACATGTTGCCAATTTTTAAAAGAATTTACAGACCAGAATGTATGATGTCAGCCGGGTGCATTTATGAATGAAAAAACAACTTATCCCCTCACCCAAATATTGCTAAATAAAGGTTTCTCAACGTTTTTCGTGGTATCAGGTGTTCTCAATAACATACTAAAAGTCTACCACAGTCTGACCACTGGAAAGGTATACATTTCAAGATGGCGTTCAAGTTGTAGTATCGGCATATGGTCGAACTGCATGGACAATTGCGTGTGCTACTCTTCTAACCTTTCATCTTGTATCCTTAACCACGAAAGTAAGTGTTAGGAACAAACGAAAGGGCATAATCAAGCTTGAGCGACTATTTGGATAGTGATTTGTATGGGACGGCACTTTGGACTTGATATCACCTTTAATAAGTCACGCCGTAGTTTAAATGATCCCCTGTTTTTGTGAGTCTTCGTCCTTTGCTTGGGTGTTGAAATAAGATCTCAGTATGTGTAATGTCACTTCTATTATTGTAACAAAATAAACATTGACCTCATACTGTTCTTCCAATTTTACCTTCAGGAACTGATTTCAAAATGGTACGGAATCTGTATTTGTCAGAGATTCCTTCATTTGTCCTCGTAAATTGTAATCAACACATGATTTGAATATGCTAACTGGATTCCTACATCACCAAAACATGGGGTTAGGCACCAAAATTACTTGTCTAGAATTGATAATAAACGAGTAATGTGCATGTAATATTTTAGCAGCCATCTTGGACGCCATCTTGAAAAGTATACCTTTCCAGTGGTCAGACTGTGGTGGGCCTTTAGTATGTCAGTGAGCGCACCTGATACTACAAAAGACTGTTGAGAAACATTTTGTTGCGATTTTTTGGGGGATAGGGTGTTTCTTTTTTTCATGAATGCAGCCAACTAATGTGGCAGTCAACCTCGACGCCATCTTGAAATGTATACCTTTCCAGTGATCTGTGGCGGAATTTTGATATGTTATTGATCACACTTGATACTACAAAGAACCGTTGGGAAAACCTGTTTAGGATAAATAATGAAATAGTAATGGGCATTTTAATGATTTGGCGGCCATTTTAGATGCCATCTTGGAAATTATACCTTTTCCAGTAGTCAAACTATGGTAGACATTTAGTATGTTATTGAACACACCTGTCACCACAAAAAACCGTTGAGAAACCTTTATTTAGCATCTTTTTTTCATAAATGCACCCGAATATATGATAAACATGAGAAATTACTGCAAAAATTGGCAACATGTTTTTTTTCACATCTCCTATATACATGATATTTCAGCGAGATATTGCTTGTAATGGGGAAGGTTTGTCTTCTCTAAAAATCAGCTTTCAAAATCCTGGCTTTTACCTGAGCTCGAACAATGACCGCTCGAGACAGTGAAATACTGAACTAACTAACCCACCAAAGCAGGCCAATATGTCCCCATTTTAGATTTTAGCTCATATAGAAGACAATTTATGAGAAATCTAAAGTGCAAATGGACTTTATTGACACCCTTTTATATACGTGTGTGTATGCCTGATTCTATTTAAAAGCATTCATTCCTTCCTTCCACATCCATCTTTCTTTCCCTCTTTCTTTCCTTCCTTTCTATGTAAGTCTTTGCATCGCAACCCAATTTTACGGATGTAGATATGAACACATTCATCTATCGTTTGCTCTGATATATTGAAATATGATAGCAAATTTAAAATCGAAAGGACAGCCTGCTGGCAACTCTGCGAAACTCTTGTACGGTAACCTCACCTCATAAACCCGTTCGCTATAGACGAATAAATTTTAATATCGAAAATGTGACACGATACAAGGAAATCCTTACTTGTCAGGAGATGATTACAACTGTATTGGTTTTTAACGATATTGTAATATATATCACTCAGTGCTACTTGATAAGTTATCAGAGATTCTCGCGGCCACAATCTGTCCTTCCTGTAGATAAGTAGATAAATATTTCACTACTTCGAAAGATCTGATTCACTGACACAGACAAACACTATATATATGTATAATAAGTAAAAAGAAACGATGAAAATCACATTTAAACTTTGGCAACTTTCAAGGCGGTATGGAAGTTCTAAACTAGTGTAAAAGCCCTTCAGTGATAAAGAGTTCAATATAGACTGTTTGCTGTAGAAACGTGACCTTGGGTCGAAATTTGATAATTTCAAATGAATGAAAAGTTTCATAATGCCCAAAATTATTTATCTTTGAAAGAAAATGAATAAAAGAACGCAGTCAGTCATCGATTTTACGCAACTGATGAGGTTGGCGCTAAGCAGTCTTCCGAGCGAGAATATAAATAGACTAGATATTTTCTATAGTTTTGAGAAGGGTCATTAATATTCAAATGGTTCTTCGGACGATTGAACTCCTTCTTGTTATTTCTGCTGTAAACACGACGTTTCGGCCGATCCATTCTTTGGCCTTCTTCAGGTGTAAAATCCGAGTGTGATCGATTAAACAGAAATTATGTTTAAATGGGGGTAGCCCTTATAGCTCATGGCCCGGGTGTTTCTGTGTCCTGTCGGGTTAGATTTGTTGAGAAGTGGAAGCCACATCGGGTTGAAATCCACACTTGTCTGGCTAATGCATTTAGTTGACATTTTGATGTGAGATGCCTCTTTGATTTTTCTGTTTCCAACAACGTTCTCTGTCGATAATCTGGACTTCCTCCCAAAGAGGAAGCTAGTCACCGTTCTCTCTCCAGATATGGTCGGCCATAGCAGATTTATCTATCTCGCCCCTGATTATGGCCCTCTTGTGTTCATCAAGTCTGACCTTGATGCCCGTTTCTCTAGTGTAGATAATACCACATTTACAAGAGATGACGTAAACACAGTTGTTCGCCAGTTTGGGGTCCCGAGTTGGGCAACCTTACTTAGCAGACAACGGAGAGTGTGTGAACGTCTGAAAATGACTTTAATGTCGAATTGTGTATAATTGAAGGCGTTCACCAATGCCTCTTAGGTAGGGTAATAGAATCATGGGGGGGGAGGGGCATTGGGCGAGAGAACGTTCGTTGCAGCAGCAGCAGTGGAAACGGCTGTACCTTACATGGTAATAGAATGGGGCGGGTATCCGTTTCTTTCAAGAGCTTATTTGATGTGTGCCCGGTCTTGCTCTTCCAAATATGGAGCTCTGCTGATGGTCGCGGCTCGGATCTTTAGGCAGTTAACGAGTTCCATTTTTTTACAGAGGTGATTGGAGTTAAAATTGAGGTAGAGACCAGTGTGTGTGGGTTTTCTGTAGACAGATGTGCTCGTGTCATTCTCCGTACGTGTGACCAGAACGTCCAAGAAGGGGAGAATATGTTCCTTTTCCATCGTGAACTGTATGGAAGGTCTAATCGAATCCACGTGGTCGAGGAAGACTTGTATGTCAGTATTGTGAGGTCACAGTAGGAAAGTATCATTCACGTATCTGAGCTACAGAGATGGTTTCAGGGTGGATGACTCTAGTGCCAGATTCTCGAAAAGATTCCATGTAGATATTGGCAATAATAGAAGAGATTGACGACCCCATAGCCAATCCGTCATCTTGTTGGAAGGTTTCAGGATCAAGTTGAAAATGTGTGGTGCGCACGCATAGAGTTAACAATTAAGTTGTCAACGGGTATACTGGTACGTTCCCCCAGGTCGCTGTCACCTTCCAACCTGTCTCGTAATATGAGTAGGGCCTCTTGGGTGGGGACCATGCCGTACAGATTCACCACATCGAAGCCCACCATTAGTGACGAGGAGATAGGCGCCACTTTAATCAGATCCACAAAATGAGTTCTTTACGGCCAGCGGTCTTAGGCTGTTGGCAAGGAAACGACTTAATGGGTGGCATGCTGAGCCGGTGCAGTTGACTATAGGTTGCAATGGAATATCTGGTTTATGAATTTTCGCTATAAGGGCTACCCGCATTTAAAGATAATTTCTGTTTAACCCATCACACCTGAAGAAGGCCAAAAAATTGATCGGCCGAAACGTCGTGTTTACAACACTAATAACAAGAAGGAGTTCAATCGTCCGAAGAACCATTTGAATATGAATAAACTAGTTTGACCGTGCCGTCAGAAATGACGGCATATATGAAATATATGGATACACATTGTATTTTATATACGTAGATAATGGAGATTTGCATTGCAGTGAGCTTGGAGAATATATGGATACACATTGCATTTTATATACGTTGATAATAGAGATTTGCATTGCAGTGAGCTTGGAGAATATATGTATACACATTGCATTTTATATACATTGATAATAGATTTGCATTGCAGTGAGCTTGGATAATATATGGATACACATTGCATTTTATATACGTAGATAATGGAGAGGTGCATTGTAGTGAGCTTGGAGAATATATGGATACACATTGTATTTTATATACGTGGTTAATAGAGATGTGCATTGCAGTGGGCTTGGAGAATATATGGATACACATTGCATTTTATATACGTGGATAATGGAGATGTGCATTGCAGTGAGCTTGGAGAATAAATGGATACAGATTGCATTTTATAGTAAACAAGGATAATATAGATTTGCATTGCAGTGAGCTTGGAGAATATATGGATACACATTGCATTTTATATACGTTGATAATAGAGATTTGCATTGCAGTGAGCTTGGAGAATATATGTATACACATTGCATGTTATATACATTGATAATAGAGATTTGCATTGCAGTGAGCTTGGATAATATATGGATACACATTGCATTTTATATACGTGGATAATAGAGATTTGCATTGCAGTGAGCTTGGGGAATAGCGTTCTGTTGACAACAAACGTTTTTTTTAATTATTTTTTGTTTTTATTACTTTTTATATTTTTACTCTTCTTTATATTCAGCATTTTTACTACGTCATCTGAACATAAAAAACTATATTTTACTACGTCAGTTGCGTCCCTTAGCGTAAATAAATAAATACATGGCGTATTATTATAGTTAGATATACAGATATGCGCCGGCTTGCATCAAGGTTACGTCCTAGTAGTATGGATTCAAGTCAATCTGGGTGTAAGTTGATCAGTATAGAGTGAATTGAAATATACGCACTGCACAACATAAGATACCATGACAGATATACTTACTCTATTGTATATACATCTTCCTTGACTTTCCGAAGAGAAAGGAACAAATGCCATCCATTACATTTCTTTCACTAAGTCATTAGCTCAAACCAGCAAGGTGTCCGCTCTTTTTACCTCTTCCTTTTCGCTTTACGTGTCTGGAGTACTTAAAACAAACGTGACGTATACACTGCGTTCTCTTTAAGAAGCTAACAATAACATGTTCAAGGTATACGTAAGTCGTTTGGACGTAAGTTGGTGTATGACTGTATATATTCTTATTAGAACAACCGTCTTTAATTCAAGATGTACGGATACCGTAGGTCATTGATTATAAGTTTAATTGTTATCTCAGTTTGCTATAATCTTAGCCCGACCTGGTTTGCATCCGATAAACAATTCTGAATAACATTATCTTTTAGTGAATATGAACTATGCAAATACAGAATAAATTAGTTTTCCACAGTATGTTGTGAAAATATTCGTAAGCAAAGTGATAGATCTGTTAATATATTTCCCGGGATAATACTAGTCACATATCAATATAGACTACGTTTTGCAATATTAACCCATCAACTGCGGCAGGTGGCGAAGAGAAATAGTTATTCATTGCAAGATAAAAGCCTTGTCCATGGCAAGATAATCCATTGTAAGTTATCCATTGCAGGATAAAAGCCACAGATAGAACTAAGTTGCCATCGATCATAATAAAACGGGCATGTTATTGAGTTAGCCATGAAAGGGCAATGACTGAAATTCCCGTCATCTGTAGTTAATGGGTTAATAGGGGTGTTGGATCCTGCTTATAGATCTCTCTACACAATATTATGTTTCTCTATTAATATCCCTGTTTCGTTCTGCAAGATTCCGAATGTTGATTCCAAAGGAGATATTGGCTTGATTTAAACAAAGTTCCCCGCCTGAAGCTACCAACCTCTGACGACATCGTCCTTTTTGCTGAGAACCTTCATGATCCCCAAACAATGCTAGACGAGCTTTGAGGAAAGCAAGAAAGTCGGTCTTAATATGAACTTGAATAAAACCAATGTCATGTGCAACAAATACGCCAAGGGTAAAAAGACACAACGACCAGAATTGAAAACGTAAAGCTAAACAAGGTAGATCACTGGGACAACGAATCGCCATGGAATCCTCAAAAGAAGAAGAAATCAAACGAAAGATCACTCACGGTTTGTAAGCTTTAGACAAAGCAAACTTGACCTTCAAGTCTTTATATGTATTTCTTATATGGGTATGAAATTATCTCAGCTACCTACCTACCTCAACACCAGAGATAGATAGATAGAAGGATTGAAGCAAGATTGAACATTGAAAAGCAACGTATACAACTCAGAAATCCTTGGTCCAAATCCTATCAATTCTAAAGATATATACATTAAAATGAACCTTTCTAAATGTATTGGATAATCTTTAGCCTCACTGTACATACACAAAGGGGACAACACGGCTCATGGTTAGTGAGCTCTTTTCGCAGTCCATTAGCAAATGTAAAGGGTTCGATCCTCATTGGGTTCCCTGTTATCATGGCCTTTCGCCAGAATCTATGCTTCTTATTAACCACACACAGAAACAAAGATACTTATACCAAGTTTGTGTTTTATCTATATCTGTATGAGTGGTACGAATACATATGTCTACTCATGCATATATACACACATCACTATAAGTAAACACGCATGCGCCCACACGTATACATGAATATTTATACATACGCATGTATATGTATACATACACGCATACAGTTATATAAACAGGTACAGTTTTCTACCACAATTTCTATATTTCCTATATCTTCTCTCGCACGTAAATCTATCGTAATGTTACTTTTACCGTTTTTAATTCTATCTATGTTTATTTTTACCCCATCTATATTTAAGAGCATTCTTGTGTTTATGCTTCGACTGCGCAAATAAACTGTCGGCAAAATAATTACCGCCATTTCTCTTTGGGTGAGGCATTTCCTAAAAGTGTATCTCAAGTAGAAGCCATATGACGCTAGAATAAGAAAGATAAAACCAAAAAAAAAAGCAGCCTTTTTGTCGTGTTATGACATCCTGTATGCGGACAGGTTGTTTCATAAAAGAAACCTGACAGAAGTAAAGTTACTGACTTTTTGGAATCATTACTTGCCGAAGAGTAAGAGATACCCCATTAAAAAGCCACTGAACGTAAATTACTTGGGCTTTCATATAACAGAAAGGTTAATACTCTACGCATACATATATATATATATTGATGAGCAGGTTTCGTGAAGTTTTTATATATTATATTATATCTAGGTTCAATACTAACCAAATATGTAAGTAGACACGCATAGGTTTTGATGTGCAAAGATCTAATTATATGTATGCATATAAATATCTATAATTGTCTTTCAAACTTTCAGCCACTTTATTTCCCTCTCTCTTCCACGATTTCCAAACTTGACTTCTTTCTTAGATCATCATCTCCGCGTTTCTTTTTCTTCCTCCCGCCCTTCCATTTCAATTTAACACCCCCGTTTTTTCTTCCTCCTTTCTTCGTATTTTTAAAAAACATTATACCTGCTTTAGTGGATCTCTCGTATGATGGCGTCCACACTATAGCAAGATGGCGGACGCATGGTTATTCTACTTCCGACTCAAACCGCCGCTGACTTTCATCAATGTTAACATCTATTACCAAAGTACGCATGCGCCCTCTAGCGAGTTCATTTCTAACCAATCAACGTTCTCGCCATTTCTTTAACAAACTAACATTTCCAGCAGCGATGTTTCGCCGAGCTTTAATATTTTTCTCGTTAACGTTTTTATTCATTTCCGGTGCATAAAATGTTATGATTCTTACTACCTACCACAGCGTCTTCATCATGGACGTTTTTAGTCAACTGCATTCCTTCTCCAACTATGTATGTGCTTATGGCATGTGATATCGTCGTTGTGATAAGTACACCATCATCCCATTGGGAATTCTTCGTGCCCACAGGGTTCAATATCATATGTGCGCTAAAAGTACGTTGTTCTTTCATCATTATAAAAGAAGCCCCTCACTAAATATATTATTGGTATTGTTATTATTATCTGATATTTTCTCATTCAACTATTTTTCTTCTCTGATAGCTTCGGAAGCAAACAGGCTCCTTGAGCTACAAGAATAAATTTCTGAGGATTTTAGTTCTGTCTTTTGATGTACATCCATTCTAATTCTTATATCCTTCTATTCTAGGTTATACTCTTATATCTTTGTTGTCTTGGAGATATCTCTGAATAATGGCCAGGATCTTTACGCTTTTCTTTCCTATAGGTAATTTTTGCTTCCTTTATTTTAAAGATGTCCGCGTTTTTGTCTAATGCAACAGCGTAACCCTTTATTTTACAGTACTAGTCTTTTCTTTGTTTTCATTTTTTATTTGAAAGGTGGAGAACTTTGATTCCCTCTCTTACTGGAAAATAAACATCCGTTCAGAATTCTTCATAGAATCGCCGTTTTCTGAGATTTTCATGAACACCAAAATAATAAAAACCCCACCTTTAACTTGCATATCTCATCTTTTCTGCCCCGTAGTAACATTTTCAATATCGTTGATCCTTTTAGGAACTTTACTTTGCAATATTATCGACTTTTCATTCAAACATAATAATACTAATTTTACAAAGAAACATTTACGGCGGTACTAACAATTAAATATAGCAGAAAGTGCTAAAAGCCTTAAAACATGAAGTCATGTATTTATCAGATTTATATACGCACACATATATACATATACATATATATGTACTGTGCTTAGTTTAAGACCACCCCATATTCTTTCAATAAATACATGAAATCGACGATTTTAATCATCATATAACCACTAACGTATTGTATTTATTTTACAAATTACATAATACATATGTATTGACATACGCACAATCCATAAATTGTATGTCTTAGTATTTGGTATTTCCTCCGTTGTTTTTGATGACGGACAGTACACGGCGTGGCATAACTGTCAATTAGGCTTCGACAAAACTGTAATTGCTATGAATTCATACTTATTTAATCACCTCAACTAAGTCTTTGGCACTTGATGGCTGCTTTTATGCCACTTTATCTTTCACAATGGTCCACAAATTCTCAACCGGATTAAGGTCGGGGATGATTCCAGGCCATTCAAGGGTTTTCACTTTCTGTTTGTTGAGAAAGGCCGTCACAATCTTGGATCTGGGGCACGGCGGCCATCTTGCGTGAATATCTTGCATTTATGAATGGTCATATTGATTTCTAGTGTATCCTTTAGGAGTTCGACGTACTTTTGACCATTCATGGTAGAGCCATAAGGCAGAAAATATAGCCCAGCAGTTCCGTTAGCTGACATTGCACCCGAATTCATTTGGCTCGGTGGATGTTTCTGTGTTGGAATCGTGTACATTTCGTCGTATCGCATTTCTTGCGGTCGAAGCACGTTTCGTTTTCGCTCAACAAACTGCTACAGAATTGACTCTTCGGTGAACAACACTTTACTCCAATCTTCAGCGTCCAATGATGATGTCCTTTAGCAGATGCTAACCGCTTGGCTTTCATGGTTTTCATCAACCTAGGTTTACGAGCGGGTTTAAATGATTTCAGTCCAAATTCATTGTTCAAACGGGGGAAACAGCCATTCTACTCACGTCTGTGCCCTTTGCCAATAAAGCAGCCCGCATTTGTTTACTCAAACTGGTGGGAGAACGATCAGCAATCCTTTTCATCTTTGATGTCGGTCTTCCTAGGGCGGCCACTTCTCTTATTGTCTATAATATATACATTTTAGACAGTTGCATTATGAATTGCAGTTTTACTAACACCATATTTTGCACTAAGTTCGTGTTCTGAATAGCCATCGTTGTGTAATGTAACTATTTGGGCTCGCTGGACCTGGCTGAGAGAATGTTTTTTGCCCATGTTATCAGTTACAGAATGACCGCTTATATCCACGAAATTGAATATACAAAAGACAAAAAGTAAATGAATAATTCCTAGCTGGTCTAGGGAAAAGGCTGATGCGATCTGATGCAATAATTACGTACAATTACTTAAATAAAATGTCTGATGCAATCCGACGCATTTATTGCAAAAATTAAATCTTAAACCTTTGGGAAGCACTGTATATTTGGACAGTAATCATTCATTTATGTCAAGTTAAATACGATGTACAAGGAACTTCTTGTTAATCTTTTATTAAATTGTTCTTGTTTCCGTACAAGAGAACGTATGTTTTGGATCCATGGACTGTAGAAATTGTCCAAAAGTGTTATACCGAGCGCTTTCAGCCAAACAATTAGTCATTTCCGAGACCCTTGATAACAACACTCATACATTATACAGGGTAAGTTGCCAAAAAAGTCCAATCATCTTGGAAGCCTTAGTCATTGAAAAGAGGAATCCAACACTAAATAAAATCTTCTTCCGTCAGGGTCAGGGAGTTTTGAATGTGTTTTGCAATTGAAACCCGTCCAAACTTAGAATACATTCAAAAAGTCACACGAACACACTAATGGCTAAACCAAATACAGTGATTAAATAATTGTGGAATCATCAAAGACTTTGAAAACGGCTAATTGTTTAGCCGAAAGCAATCGGTATTGTAACACTTTTGGACAATTAATACAGAAAAAGGTAAAAAGTAAGGAAAAGCCACACTGGTTGTAAGTTTGTACGTATTTAATAATATCGGATATTATATATAATAAGATGTTAGGTTCTGGGTCTCAACCGGTTTGATCTTCTTTTCAAAAGGTCTGAATATGTATGGGCAGCAATTTCTATTACACTGTTCTTGTTTCCGTACAAGAGAACGTATGTTTGGATCCATAGAATGAAATAGTTGTTCAAAAGTGTTATTATACCGAGTGCAACTTTGGACAGCTCCATAGATCCAAACATACGTTCTCTTTTACGGAAACAAGAAAAAACCAATAAAACATAAAGAATTAACAAGATGTTCCTTGTCCGTCGTATTTAACCAGACATGCATAAATGAAGGATTGTTGCCTAATATATATATATAGTGTGTCCTGGACTTCATTATAAAGGAAACTCGAAGACTTGCTTGTAAAAATATCTGGACATATTTTATTACACAACATACATCTTTGTCGGCCGGAGAGTGAAGAGTGGGAGAGAGATAAGAACCACCAGTCTGTCCCTAACAGGGACAGCGGTCTCGGGCCTTAACGGCTCCGCTGGTGTCTGCGTCTTCTTTGAGTGTCCAGATTTCTGTCCGCTTCAGGGATGGCAGTCTTCTGCTTTATAGTTTCTCTAAGGCCTACGTGGTGTCACACGGTGTCGACCACCGGTCCCATCCTGTTTACAGCACTGATGCAATATACCTATTTCCTGAGGTGACTGGGTTCACCTACATTTCCGCCCAGGTGTTAGTTAGTCCGGAAACATAAATCATAACATAGATCTACAATTTAAACCAGGTTATAGCTGTGACCGACCCAGGGAATGCATCCCTCAAACACAGATATCACAGTACATTATGATAACCAACCAATGACACCGGGGCTGACCCACCAGAACACACTATAAATAAAC
>VCCN01004221.1:3039535-3051368 GCA_006491835.1 Architeuthis dux | reverse complement strand
GTGCGTGTGTGTGTGTATGTGTGTGTTCATAAAGCAAAATAATCATAAAAAATGAAACTTTAGAATTTAAACTGACCCGGCTCGACGTTGCTCATCTCCGGTGATCGTACGAGAGCCGGTGGATCCAGAGCAATTTGCTATTAAGGGCAACGAAAATTAGCAAGCATTGTTCAACGAGATAAGAGTTTCAAAGATCTTTGAAATTTCTGGATCATGTGACATACACCCGAAGAAGGCTGAAAACGTGCCGGTCGAAAAGGTACTAGTTTAGAACAAGTCTGGCTGCTGCAGGGTCAAACTTCACTCCAACTTCTGAAGATGATTACTGCCACGTTTGCATGGTATATATAATAAATATGATACATTTTCATTGGCTCTAAGGCTTGTCAATTTAGCTCAGTTATTAAGACACCAGCTTAGCAATTACTACGTCGTGAGTTCAAATCACGTTATGGGAACTGGGATTTTATATTTTGGTGATGATTCGTGTTCTTGTTCTTCTTGTTCTTGTTACGGTTACTTCGTCTTGGAGTTTGATAGTCATGGAATACAATTTATTATATCTTCAAATTTAAAAGAAAAATCAATGCTGAACGTGAATTAATCCTCCGATAATGCGTTAATGTGTCTTAACATTCCAAATGTCTTCATAAAAATATCTTCTGCATTGATTATATGTTTTGAAATAGGTTTCATTTAGACGAAATAACTAATTTACGGTCCAGTTATCCTATGTTTACAGTTAACGCTTGATTAGCGTCAATGTGTGCAGCAAGTGAACAAAGGCTTTCAAATACTATTTAAATTTATATTGTGATTTTTAAAGCTATTGAGGTATAGCGAAGGGCTGATTGGCTTTGTATGATGAAAAATCGAATTTCGCATATGCTTTTTCTTTTTCAGAAAGAAAGATACCGTTAAATGTTACATAGAGTGTGTGTAAAACGTATCCGCTACAATGTAAAATGTTTATTTGACATACTTATACAGCTTCAAAATCGGCCCTGTCGGTTGAGGCCTAGAAGACGCCGACTGCATCCCGTTTTTACACTAAAGTGGCAAGACTCTAGTCAAAAATAAATAACCGTTCACCAAAGTCGCAAGACTCTAGTTAAGGAAAAGTAACCTTTCACCAAAGTCGCAAGACTCTATTTAAAAAGAAATATCCTTTCACCAAAGTCGCAAGACTCTAATTAAAAAAGAAAAAACATTTCACTAAAGTCGGAAGACTCTATTTTTTGGAATTTTAAACTGATTTCGGTATTAAATGACTCACCAAGGGTTGATATACCGCCTAACAAATCAATCAATCAATCAATCTACATTAATTTACCTACTATAATTTGTCCACAATAATTCGTCTACATGAATTGTGTATTCAAAAAGAAACCGAATTCGGCCTTAAATGACCCACCAACAATCAATCAATCAAAACAGTTTCAGAATTGATAACATTCGGATTTGGGCTGTAGAGCCTTTACAATGCATGTTCAATCTTGTTAAACTCTAAGACACAGTCAGAGTTGACGTTACCTTCCGATTTAACAAGAACATGAACAAGAACAAGAACAATCCTCACCAAAAATAGGGTAGCAAACCGATATGCAAAATCCCCATTCCCCTACCGTGATTTTAACTCATGACCTAGTGATCGCTATACTGGTGGGTTAGTCTTCCAAAGATTATAGTAGAAGGAGAAGCCAGGCTTGTCCTTGTACATTTCTATTTTAGTCTCTTTTTTACTTTTCTTTACCTTAACCCTCTCTCTCGCACTCTCTCTCTCTCTCTCTCTCGCTCTCTCTCTCTCGTTGCTCCTCTTCATCTCTCTCTCTCTTCTTTCTTCATTCTAATTCACTATTTGTATACTTTAGAAGTGTGAGCAGAGTTTGACTCTGGGGCAGCCAGGCTTGGCTTGTAGCTTTAATTTCTGTATTTGTTGTATCCATATTAACCCTTTTTGTCAATTTCTAAGCTGTATAGGTATTGTAATGACGTAGGCCGCACGACAACATGTACATAGTGAGGATAAACCTTACCGTAACACCGTAAACTCACTTGTATCCACATAGACGTAAATCAGATTTAGATTCAAGTGTTGTCTTGGTCGTTTATTCTTTTGGTGTGAACGGTTCAGATAGTCGGATAAGTTTATAGAAAGATTAAGATGTAATCTCTTTGAATCCACAGATTAGTCGTTTAGTAGTATAGAAATAGATTAGTGATAACTTGGCACATATTAGTTTAGATTTGATTAAGTTAGATCAGATTGGATACAGGTCAAGCATGACGTCGTAATCCCACACAACTAAACCGGAGGTGATGAAAGCCGAACTTTTTATACATTCTTTCAAACTGTGCATAACATGGGACACTCCCATTTATCGTAAGCTGCCACCTAGCTGATTATATCACTATATTACACCCCCCTTCTAGTTTAGATTACTGTTTACAGATTTAGCCCGTCAGGGACCAGAATGATCCTGGCAGATCCCCTAAGAGCAGGTCCAGTGGGAGAAGTAGAATTGTCACCAGTTGACTAGTGACTGGGACAAGTATAGCTGTTTCCAGTAATGGAGTTACATGCTATGGGCTAACATGAGGTGGGGGAGATTTAGAATTTCCATAGGTTTGACTGGGGGACCTTGTAATTATCTGGACTTGGTGACGTTTCACTTTGCCACCATCTTCAAGTCGGCACCTGAATGACAGAGGGTACGTTTGTTTTTCTACGTGAGCAGGCACCCACTTAGGACCAAACATAGTTGCGCGCAGAAATAGGTGCACTTGGCTGCAGGTCCAACATCCTAGCAAGGGAAGAGTAGTTCCTCTCTTGATTTTCCTGCTGGTGTATGACACGACTGACCACTTGGATTGAGTAAGCCAAGTCAGCAAACGGAAGTAGTGTGTGGCGATACTTGAATAAGAATTTATCAAGTAAGGCACTCCAAGGATATGAAGTGCTATGTTGAGCACCCTTAAAAGTCTGAACCATCTTCCCGGCTAAACCGTTAGTAGATCGATTATATACCGCTGAGGTAATATGTCTAATACCAGTATTAGCAAGGAATTCCTTGCTAGTGAAACAAGGTCCATTGTCAGACACAATAGTAACAGAAACAATGGCATAGGTGTTTTATGGCTTCTTCGGCATTTGGACCTGCAGTGGGGAACACATCAACCTGCTTGGAGTGCGCATCAACTGCGACATGGTCAGCGTAATCCATGCAATTCCGCTTTGGCAGGAGTCTTGCTATGTTCCAAACATTGCGAGCATTGCTTGACAACTCGGGGTCTTTATCTAAGGCCACCAGATATAGCTCCGCGCTAACTCCTTCCTTCGGGATGCGCCGTTATGCCCCCCATAACGTTTGGCTAGCATAGCTTGACGTTGCGTGGTAGGAATTACTACTCTGTAGCCACAGAGCAAGCAACCATTTTGTGTTGATAGTCCATTTCTGTTTCGAAAGATCGGAAGCAGTTCAATCACATAATAACTATCAATAATTAGCCAAGCCAGTTCGCAGTACTTGACGACCTTAGAGAGTACTGGGTCCGTGCGAGTGTGCACTTTTATATCGGCAGCAGTCACTGGAGAACCCTCTAGAAAATAAACTAAGTTAGACCATTCCGAAAGAATGGGTATATTCCCGACTGTTATAGGTAGCGGCAATCTGCTGAATGCATCTGCAGTGCCAAGGACTGCACCCGACTGTTGTGCAAGATAAAGCTAAAGGTATATGATTGAAGCATCAATGACCAGCGTTGAATTCTACCCGAAGATAGAGAGATAGGTTCTTCGGAAGAAAAGATTCCTAGCAACGGCTTATGGTCTGTGATCACTGTGAACAAAGGTTGTCCCCACAAGTAGTTATGGAATTCTCTTAGTGCAAGTGTAATAGGACGTTCATGTCTATCAATGACATGACTGAGCACAGCCCATATACCATATGCACTGTTATCTGCCACCACAGCAATTGGTAGTTTAAGATCAAAATGCGGTTTGTTGAGAGGTTCCGTAGACGCTTTTGGCACGAATCGTCTGTAAAAGCCGAACACTCCCAAGTAAATCGGAAGCTGCTTAACTGTAATAGGCAATGAGGCTTCCACTATGGGCTTCATCTTATCTTTTGTCGAGTGGATACCATTTTCATCAATTAGATATCCCAGGTATGACACATCAGTCACCCTGAATGCACATTTTTCTGCGTAAGCCAGCATACTGAAGTTTAATCAAGACCATCTTGTCGTTCAAGGTGCTCAGCCTCAGTTACCCTACATATCAGGATATCATCACAGAATTTACCCTGAAGCAACTGTTCCATGGCTCTCCGAAGATGCTTGGAGCCGAAGATATGCCGACTCATAATCTGTTGTACTGGAACGGACCCTTGTTTGTGTTAATAACACTATATGGTTTTGATTCTTCATTCAGGAGCAGCTGTGTATACGCCTGTGACATATCCAACTTTGAAAAATATTTTCCACCTAACAAACTTGCAAACAAATCTTGCAATAGGGTACTTGTCTACCTTGGTAGCCTTATTTGCATTTAGTGTGTAGTCGCTACATATTCTTACCGCACCGTTCGGTTTTAGAACTGGGACTATAGCTGTAGCCCACAGTGACAGGAGCAATAATACCTTCACTGACTGGCCTGTTAGGTTCTTGGTCCAGTTTAACCCTCATAGAGTAAGGAATATGCCTAGCTTTATAATACACAGGAGGCACTTCTTTATCTAACAATATGGCCTGGAGGAAATAAGGTGGAACATTTGAAGTAACATCGTCAACAAAACCAGAGTCGTAAGAAGAAACAGATTGGATAGAGGCATTCAGCAGACCAAATTGTCTCATCATGTCGCTGAATAGGGCCTGGTTTGTCAACCACAATTAACACAACATTTTTGGAACTATTAGTTTGTTTATGTGTCATGTTAATGTGCATCTCACCTATAATAGGTAACAGAGAGCCACCATGTACTCTCAGCTGATTATTACACTTATATAGATTAGGACGTTGTTTTGTAGGCCACATTGTTTGCTAATTAATGAACGAGTAGCCCCTGTATCGAATACCATATTGGTAGAAACACCATGCAAATAAACTGGAACTAAGTGGGTCTACAGTACAACCAGTTCTGTTAGAAAATACACAATCATCATATTTAAGTACATTTGAATAATCCTGGTCATAATTAGTACTTCTTTGTTTTCATTTGTTAGAAGAAATATTATAAGTCATTATTATATAAATTGTTATGACTACTTTTTACCTTCATCTTAAATGTTATTAGTTGCTTTTTATCGCAACTGTTTCTCAGACTGATTACCCTCCGGCACTGAGCAAATAGCGTTGATCGGAAAATAAAGAGTAAGCCTCGGGAGGGATTCGAATTCACATCCCCTGGCCAGCGGAAGCATCGTTTAGCCCGGTCTGCTTTACCAATTACGTCATCGTGCCTAGCTGGGAGCAGAAGCTTGAAATAACACCTTTAAATCTACTCTTCTTTCTGATCGTTTGTTTATATTTCTGGTAGTTACAATATTTAATATATTTCTACGTTTTTATTTTTGTTGGATGAAGTATTATAAATCATTATTATTTAAATTCGTTATGAGTAATAGAATTCAAGATGAAGGTAAAAATTAGAAATACAAATTGAAATAATAATGTTATGTTATGGGGTGTTGTCGATGTTGTCGTTCTCTCCGGAACTCCGGTGTTACATAACGGGTGTATATACTCCTCGTTTGCTTTCGGCACTGTTTTTTGTTGCACTGGTGCCAGGGCGCACGGTGTGTCCGGTCCGGGAAGATGAACTCTGGTCTCTGGAAATAATTGGCTTGAAACGTAACGAAGGATCGAGACGGAGACGATTTCTCTGGTTAAAGAATATATTGTTTATTTGTAATTCTACAGAGGTTCTTGTCACACACAGATATTCCCATAAAACCGAGTGCGAGAGTGAGTGAGAGCGACTGTCGAGGCAACTTCGTCCGTATCTGGGGGAGACTCTTGATTGTCTTCGCTCTCTCAGTCCTATGTATACTGTCTTTGTTTATGGTTTCTAAGGGTTAAATTCATTCACCTTGTTTAGTATATATATTTTGAATTTTGGCTATTTTGAATTAACCCTTTGCTCGTTTATTAAACAGATTTCTATTTTAGTCGATGATTTGACTCGTACTTCCCTTTCTCACGAATCACCCTTTGATGTTGTCCAAAGCACCACTCTTGTTTATCAAAAGTGTCCCATCGATTGTTTTAGTTAGTTTCAATCTGTATATTTTGAACTTCCGATTTGTTCTTTTCGTTTTTCTATCTATCTATCTATCTATCTATCTATCTATCTATCTATCTATCTATCTATCTATCTATCTATTCTTATTTATGCACCTCTTCGTTATGGTACAATAAGGATAACTAGTACTATTTGAAGTCATCACATTCTGGTTCGTATTAGATTTATTATTAGAAAAGCTACTAGCATATGAGTTTGAAAAGCACATCTATTTAATATAATCTTCTTTCTTACATTTCTAATATTCTGCATGTAGCCACTACAGGGAGTCATAGGTTTAAAAGGCTGGCTGCTTACATCAGACTTTGTTTTTTTTCTTCTTCTTTTTTATTAGACTGTACCATGCTGTTAACATGTGGAGAGGATTGGCCTATTTCCTTAACATGTCTTGAAGCGGCTTCACGAGCAGTAGCTATTTCCACAGTTCTTTCGAAGTTTAGAACAACTTCAGTCAAGAGGAAATGTTGCGTCACTTCGTCACGGATACCCTCGACTAATCTGTTGCGAGGCATCTCCTTCAAGTTGTTTCCAAACTCGCACGTATGAGCACAGGCCTTAATGCTAGCAATGAACTGCTCTATAGTTTCACCTTTTTCCTTTCTCCTTAGTATACAATTTAAAGCGCTCATAAATAGTAATCACTTAAGTGATTTTTTAAAGTCTCCGGAATTCATCAAATGTACATTTAGATGGTGTTTTCGGTGACACCAGATTTTGTACCAGGGAGTATAATTTAGGCCCGATAATAGAAGGGGGAAAGCTGCAAGTCTTCGCCTATCCTCAATAGAATTTGTATCATAAATAACTCCATTCAAGCACAATAGCATTCAAATTATTCTTCATCCTCATTATAAGGGCCCATCGCTCCAATTTAAAGCAACGGCCATTATCTCATCCTCGTCGCCAGATGTAATGACTTAGCACGCACTACAAGATGTACGTAGAGATAATAAACCCTACCATAACACCGTAAAAACACGTGTATCCACATACACGTAAATCCGACTTAAAAGCAAGTGTTGTCTTAGTCATTTATGCTCAGATAGTCGGATACGTTTATAGAGAGATTAAGATTTAATCTCTTTGAATCCATAGGTTAGTCGTTTAGTACTATGGATTAGTGATAACTTGGCACATAGTTTAGATTAGATTTAGTTAGATCAGATTGGATACAGGTCAAGCATGGCGTCGTAATCCCACAAAACTAAACCGGAAGTGGTGAAAGCCGAACTACCGCTTTTTATATGTTCTTTCAACCTGCGCATAAAATGGGACACTCCCTTTTATCGTAACCTGTCACCTAACTGATTATATCACTATATTACACCCTCCACCTCCTAGTTTAGATTACTGTATGTTAAAAATATTATTATTTGGTTCAAACTTTGTTATTTTTAAAACTGTATAAGTATATTAAAAAAAACCTTTTGCAAATATCGGATACTTTTTGCACTCACCGTTTGTTGCTTGTCACCTTTCCTTTTCTCTCCTAAATAATATGTGTTGGATACTTTTGAATTATATTAGGTTGATTCCGAATCCCTAAATTATAATGTTCTGTTGTAATTGGATATGTCAATGGTTTTCTACAGGTGCAATAATCCAGATTCTAATAAAGTTGACAATGGCAATTGTATTTCTTTTATCAGTATATTTACAACCGAAATACACACAGCGCATTAAAGATATGTACTTGAATATAGGACATTTCTCACAAGTCCATTTGGGAAGATTATGATCAAGATCAGTCAATAAAATAGTTTGTTTCTTTTTTTGGCGGGGGGTGCTTTTTTGCTTTTTAATTTAAAGACAATATTGCTACACCTTTCCGTATCTCTAAAGCCATTGACATCGAATTTTCGCTGTAATGCGAACACACCAAACACAAATCCAACAGGTCTTTTATCTACCATAAGTTCATTAGTTTAACATATCAGTGCTATACACATATTAACATTCGTTTGCTTATGAAGCTATGCTAATGATTATGATTGGACCCTGTCAAGGTTGCCTATAGTGGTAACAGCTTTTTGCTGCAACTGCTCAAGCAGGTCATATATTTATGGTAGAGTGTTTTTTACTAAACGACCACTCACACTTTACTCAGCCAACCATCGTAGCATGCTAGTGATGACATTTCTTTTTGAATATATCTGGCTATGGGACAGAGCACACGGAGGTGTGGATTCATGCCTTTACCAAAAGGCATCAGTGCAAAGTGACCATAAACAGACTCGGTCTGAATATGAACTCGGTTTCCGTAGCGGTGACGCGCCTCCCTCATTCAGGAAACCGATATAGTTGCCTTACTTCAAAGACGAAGAGAATAAATAAAAAATGTCATAAAAACGAGATATGTACGATGTTTGCGGACGATAAGAAAGCAAACAGATTTTATGACCAAATTGTTGTTTGTTTTCACGATTTCCTACTGGGATTCTGATGAAAACTACTTGGAATATCTCCCCACTTTCAGGAGTCTTAAGGGAATGTATTTTCCGTTATTAGAGACATGCCGGCTTCGGAACTTTCGGCTATCAAGAATGAGGCCTCCTCTTGTTTCGATAGACAATGGAATGACACTCAAGTGACCTCTCCAGGGTGCAAGCCTGGACGAAGCGAATGGAGATTCTGGGATGCTCAGTCGATAGAATCCTCCTCACGTCTTCGTTGTTGTAGTACAAAGGAAAATAAAATAATATAAAGTATCTTCACCATTTCCTTTGGGTATTCTTTCGTATTGTGCAATAATACTTTAGATGATATTAACCATTAGCACATCATCACTTCTTAACGTTTTTATAATTACGGCTGTAGATTAATAATTGGTGTTGATATGAAAGTAGCTTATAAGTTATAATTTCAAAGGAATCCAAAGTTCTCTAGATTGTCGGACACAAGGAAACGAAGCCAGAAAGGACAAGGGGGAATTGTATATGAGATACAACAAATAATGAACAGTATTCTGCCTTGTACATACAATTGATTTGAAATATCTACCACCAAAGTATGCCATAATTAATTATTAAGAAATGTTTCTTGCAATTTGAAAAGACCACGCAGAGTCTCCGTTACATCATACGCGATACTAACAAAACCTGTCAGCACGAAAGTAGACCTCACTCAATTATTAAGATGCAGATTGTGTTATGATATACTGCCACGGGGGGTCAGGTCCGGGCTAACACCTGGGCGGAAGTGGAAGTGGCCCCGGTGACCTCAGAAAAGATGCATATGCGTGGGTGTCCGAAAACAGGATGTTGACTAAATTCGCTTTGCTGGAAAATCAGCGTAGGCGTTTAAACCTGATAAAAGGAGAGATGCACGGGACAGCCGGAGAGAGCCGAGACAGAGACAGACAGCAACCGGGCTTGAAATCACGGGGTCCGTTCCTCTGTTGGGAACAAGTCGGCTCCCCTTATCTCTCTCCGCTCTTCATTCTCCGACCGACAAAATGTATTCTTATGAAATAAAAAATATGTTCTCATATTTTTATAAACAAGTTTCCAGTCTTCCTTTTTCTCAAGTTCACGATTTTCCTCCCGTAAATGAGCAACCCAGCGACGAGACATCTCATGTCAGCAGAATATGTAAAAGAGGCTATACAACAATTGGACTGTAAATTCTTTATTCTCCAAGTTAGAGCATTATGACGGCATTGCACTAAGAAGAATCTCACTACAATATGACCTTTTTGCTGGGGTACGGTAACATACAAACCTACGAACAAACATACCGAAATCGGATCATTATAATATAGATTACGTATGGAGCTTATAGTGTATCCTTTCATTTGTTAAACTAAATCGAACTATTTTCAAACATTCATGATTCGACCAGCATCTGTGTTATGTCTCCCAACGCAATTCTAAGAAGAGTGTATCTTTCTCTCTCTGCAATTGCACAGTTATATTCCTTTTGCTTCTTTCTCTCTTTCTTTCTTTCTTTTTCTTTCTTTCTTTCACTTCATTCTCTTATATCCACTTTCTTTCTTCTTTTTTCTTTTTTGCTTCCTTCCTTCCTTACCTCCTTTCTTTCTTTTATTTCAGTTTCTTACACTCACTTTCTTTCTTTCTTTCATTCTTTTCATTCTTTCACTTCAGTCTCTTACATCCATTATCTTTCTTTTTTCTTCTTTTTTGCTTACTTCTTTCATTCCTTCCTTCCTTCATTCTTTCCTTTCTTTTACTTCAGTCTTTTCCATTCACTTCATTTTTCTTCTTTCTCTTTATATTAATTTCCTTCTTTCTTTTTTTCTCTTTTTCTTTCTTTTTCTTTCTTTCACTTCAGTCTCTTACATCCATTTGCTTTCTTTTTTGCTTCCTTCCTTCCTTCCCTACTTTCTTTTTTTATTTCAGTTTCTTAGACTCACTTTCTTTCTCTCTTTCTTTCTTTTTCTTTCTTTCACTTCAGTCTCTTACATCCATTTTCTTTCTTTTTTGCTTGCTTCCTTCCTTCAATCATTCGTCTCTTTCTTTTATTTCAGTTTCTTCCCTCCCCTTCCTTCCTTCTTCCCTTCCTTTCTTTTACTTCAGCTCTCCCATTCTCTTCATTTTTCTTCTTTCTATATTAATGTCCTTCTTTCTTTCTTTCTGTCTTTCACTCATTCCTTCCTTCCTCCCTGCTTTCTTCCTTCCTTCCTTCCTTCCTTCCTTCCTTCCTTCAATCTTTCTTTTATTTCTTTTATTTCAGTTTCTTCCCTCCCCTTCCTTCTTTCTTTCCTTTCTTTTACTTCAGCTCTCCCATTCTCTTCATTTTCTTCTTTCTCTCCTTCCTTCCTTCCTCCCTTCTATCTTTCTTTCTTTCCTCCGTCTCCGTTACAGATTTCATATTAAAATGAAGCAAAAAACAACATCCCTTTCTCTCTTCCCCCCCCCTCTCTTTTCAATCCTTTCGCAAGACTAATTTTGTTTACGAGTCGTCCCCCTCCTTTCAACAGGGCCCTGCGTGTGGTAAAGAGACAGCCGGCTTGCACCGTAATTAAAAACTACGGTACATAATAATGTATGTATTGTCAAGAGACTGACGCCCGAGTAGCCATTTTGACCCGCGCGCTTTCTGCAAGGGGACCGTGCTACCGATACGTTTGCGTTGCCAGGGTGACGTGAACACGCGTCTAATTACGTATGACGTGTTGACAACCGGAATGACGTAGGCCCAACTCCGTTGGATTCTATGCTGGACAGTAATGGTGTCATTCGAAAAACGACAAGTAAGAAAAGATCGTAGAAATATTGAAGGGGGGATGATATGAAGGAGAGAGAGAGTGAGAGAGGTAGGGGGGGAGAAAAGGGAAAATGACGATATTAGATAATAGAAAATCTGTGAGAGAATATTAATTGCTAACTTGCGCTGTGTTTAGGGCTTGAATTAATAAGCAACGATATTGTGTTTATGCCGAGTGTATGTGTCTGAGGTCTGAGTGAATCTGCGCGCTGCAATATATGTCGTCTGCTTATCTTGGTATTTCGGTTCGTCTTTCTGAATTGCTCGCTCTCTCTCTCTATCTACCTATCTCTCTCTCTCTCTCT
>VCCN01004221.1:3026579-3036937 GCA_006491835.1 Architeuthis dux | reverse complement strand
AATTCAAGTCTTCTAATAAGCGAACACGAACACACAACCAGAGTGTATTTCATTAGAGTATGTATGTATGGATGGAGGTCGGTAGGTGTGGCGATGCGTGCAGAAAGGTGTAATGCTGCCCAGCACGAAGGTCGGGATCGGCAAATCAATTTCCAATTATAGTTGAGACTGTTTATGTTCACTTTATCTTTAGAAAGGCATGAATCCACTTCTCTTGGGGCCAGATATCTTGGCAAAATGTCTTGTCACTGGTATGCCGCGATGGTTGACGTAAAAAAGAGTGGGGAGGGGAGCATATGGACATAACTACATTACCTTCCTTGACAGTAGCAGGAAAGAGTTGTTAAGCACATAGTCAACCTTGACAGGTGTCCAATCTCTCTCTCTCTCTAAATCGTAAATGTAAATAAAGAAACAAGCGCCATTCGGCGATCGAACCCACGTCCACCTTGG
This sequence comes from Architeuthis dux, assembly GCA_006491835.1. Classification (NCBI taxonomy): domain Eukaryota; kingdom Metazoa; phylum Mollusca; class Cephalopoda; order Oegopsida; family Architeuthidae; genus Architeuthis; species Architeuthis dux. The sequence goes on along the minus strand of VCCN01004221.1, from coordinate 3,036,484 downwards.
AAGCAACCTTATATGCAGGTTCTGCTCTACCCACTGAGCTAACGACACTTTCAAGGGAAGCAGGAGTTTTTTCCGTACACTTTGCCGGTATCTCTACTCACACGTTCGTATTTAGGCACACATACAACGTGGTCCCCTATGCCGACAGTATGAAATCAAATAATGGATAATTTTATATCCGACTGAATATGATAATTATAAAAGCATTTAATTAGTTGGTAACCTATATTTGCTCGGGGCCGGTATGAACAACTGCTAAACAAGCGGCCTTCAGAGATCGAACCCGCGTCCATTTTGGAAGTGTACGGTAAAAAACTCCTTCCTTCCATGAAAGTGAGAGAGATAGAGAGAGATATAGAAAGACAGATAGATAGATAGATAGATAGATAGATAGATAGATAGATAGATAGATAACAGTATTGTAGATTTTACAAGCAACCATATTTATCGACTGTTAGAGGTAAGAAGAATATGTAGCACCTGTGACTTTTGAAATTAGTATTTGAAATCCTTACTACTTTAATATCACTCGGCACTAACTACTCCTGCTGGAAGCAAACTTTTTATAATTTCAGCCACCGAGCAAGTTCTTACGTAAATAGATATTTCACGGTAAGTACATTTTGTATGTAAAGTGTGATTCGTTTCTCGGAAATGTCTTCTTGTCTATGTGTGTCCCCTTTATTAATTTATGTTTCGTAGGTAAGAATTGCGCATGTGCGTCCAATTTTCCGGAACGGGGTATATTCCAGGAGTGGAGGTGCCACACGATATATCCAGATTTTAGTTGTCAGGTAAAGGACTAGGGAGTGGCTAAGCTAAAAAGGTTTTCAAGTAAATCCCTAACGGTAAGAAAGAGCCATTTTCTTTTTTTATATCTGGCACACAGACCCGTAAAAGGTTTTTCAGTTTGCCCGAAACTCGACGTAGAATTCAACAAGAAAATATCAAAGAAATGTTCACAGTAAATCCGTTGGGTATCACCCCTACTCTTAGTTTGGACCAGCCCGAGAAAGTAGCACGGTTAGGCGACTAAATGACGTAAAAGACTGATGGAGGGGGGGGTAATTCCTTCCTTTACAAAGCGAACAGTATTCCCTTTGTAGTGTGAAGCTTGTACATCTATCGACTGCGTGTCGAACTAGTGAGCGGACATTTAGTTTCAGGCTGTGAATTACAGTATTCAGACGAAATACAACAAAATCAATGCATACAAATTTTATTTGATATTTTTATCAAAATCTCCATCGAAGTTTTGAATCCTGTTCCATTTTATCCTTTATTTATGAGATCGAAGTAAAGAGTGAAAAATGCAAATTGAAATCAAAACTTTGTAAACAACTTGTATTATTGGTTCATTTTGGTAAATGATAATTATTCAGATCGTAGAGCGGTTCTTAATTTGGTATTACAGTTTCCTAATTGAAGTTGAAGATACTTTGATGACAAGCTTAATGTTGTTTATTTCAAAATACGGTTTCACTTTCCAAAAGTGGACTTATAGATAGTGCAATTAAAAATATCTGATCTTAAGGTAAGGTAGGGGACTAGGGAGTGGCTAAGCTTTTCAAGGGGCTAAGTTCGATGATGTTCACTCGCAAATGTGAATAACAAAAGGTTGTCAAGTAAATCCCTAGCGGTAAGAAAGAGCCATTTCCTTTCTTTATATCTGGTCTTCTCTCTGTTTGTGAACAAAATAATCCAACGGGTAGAGTCATTGGCACACAATGATCGCCAAAGCCAGTCATTTGACTTCACCGAAAATCTGCTCAAAACTACAGACACAACATACCAACAACATTTTACACGAGCCAAAACCCATTCTTTATTCACTAAATCATAGGTTGTGTGTCTGTTTGTTTGTTCGTTTGTTTTCTGAAAAATGTTCGGAAAAGCAACTCTTATAATAGTCTGTATTTGTTGATCGACCTATGTTCAATTTATCACTGATGTCTAGAAGCGTTCTGCTACTTCATTACGGAAGAGGTTCTTATTTGAAATTCGAGATGGGTGCAATGCAGTTAATCTTGGTCAAAACAATGAGCTCAATATTTTTAAAATCCACAAAATGTCTGCTTGCAAACCCATGAAAAACATTCATAGAATTCTTCAAGTAAGATTATAATAGCCTGAACAATGTATCAAATATTAAAATGCAGATTGCTTTCAGAACACTGAAAATATATTCCACTTCGGCTTTAACATATTTAAACATGACGATTGTAATATACATATGCTGGAAATTAAATAATCTTCCCCCCAAAAAAACATTTCCAATTAAGACAGAGTTCTGGTTCTGAGCTGTGCGAATATTTGAAAGTGTTCATTAATTCTCGTGGCCAAGATCTCGCTGCTGGGGATATACGTGAACACATTTCATGAACATCTCTACTCGCCCTGCTGGAGAGACAAAATCAAATTGTTGAAAAATAATTACTCTCATATATTAATTAATTTCACTCCATCGAGTAAAAAAATAATAAAAGAAAAGATTCTCATTAGTAATTGCCAGATATTCTATTTGCTCCATCAACAGGGAAAAGGACGATGTGCACAAATTACTTACTAACCTGAATATATAATTACTATCTATACCCTTGCAATTAGGTGTTCATTTATTTGATTTGCATCGGTAGATTAGAAGGAATAATCAGATCGCCATGAAATACATGTGTGTGGATTCATCCATACATTTCTTGTCGCTCGCAGCCAGGCCAGTTGGGCGTAGTGTAGAGATCTGTCTCCTTCTTAGAGGATTAACGAGATCGACACGTATGGCTCTCTACATCAGTGGTCTCCAACCTTTTTTTCATTATAAGAACCCTAAATATTAGACACTTAGAAAGAACCGTTAAATTTGATAGTAGAAAGAATATATACGTACACATCTTTTCAGTTTCCTTTATTAAAAAAGTATACCATTTCATAAAATAATAACAGATTAAGATAGAAGCCTTTAGAATCTCATGAAGAATCTGATCTTATATCAATCAAATAACAAGAGTCTGGAAATGACTCGATTGCTTTTGCAGTTGTTTTATCAAATTGTCTAATTGTGGCGAGATGCGAAGACAGTGTACCTCTCATCATGAGCTTATGGAACTCGTTGGTTAAGGGGGAGAGGGCTTGATTTGTTTTAATATTTATTCGGTTTTGATCGAATTTGCCCTCCCCCACCTGGCCCCTGGCTCGTACGCCTATGTCCCTCATCAGTACATCCAACTCGTGAAGTTGATTTCTTGTTTTGCTTTTTATTTGAGTCATTGCTGAGAATCCCTTCTCGCAGAGGTAGGATTTAGGAAATCAGACCAGAATTTTCAACAACCAACTTTTTTGTTTTGATCGACTCATTGAACATCATAACCTAAAATTCATTAACAGTTTTTGATTGAGAATTTTGATTTCCCCACCAGGTCAACGTTTAAATGCAAAAGTTGAATCTTTGCCTCATTATGAATATTCGATATATCAATCAAGGTTCATCAAATGGATTTAACAACCAGTTTGATTTTTCTAGTGATCTGCAGTTCTCTGCATAAAAGTATTTTTCGGTATTAAATTTTAAAACACAAAGAAGATCCATGATATTGTCTTTGATGCTACAAAATCCGTCTCCGTCAAAACTGTTTGCATGTAAGGAGAATTGGAGGTCTGCTTTCTTGACATTTCTTCAGAGCCTGACATCCTCGGATCTTGCTAATTGCACAAAACATGTTACTGTTCTTTCCTTCAAGTGATAGATTCAAAATGCGTAAATGTTCAAATATGGAAGCCATGTAACCCAATGTGATGATCCACATTGCGCCATCAAAGAAAGTCACAAACTCGCTCTTCAAATTGGTGAGAAATGCGAGGAATTCCTTACGAAGTTTGAAGATCCGAACCAGAACTTCCCCTCTTGAAAGCTACCGAACTGGGGAATGAAGCAACAAAGCTGTGTATTCGGCATCTTCAAAACATCTGAAACATACGGGATTGTTTACCTCTGTCAACGAAATTGAAAAGAGGTATATGTTTTTGGTCGCGTTCGTTGTTTGTCGGTTTGTTTGTTTGTTTGTTGATTCGCGTCGAAACCGGAATCCACTATTTGCCAGAAAAAGGAATCATCAATATTTAAACAGGATTAGAACTACCTTAACTTAAGAGACCGACATCTTGTATTAGCTCAACTAAATGAAAATATCTGGACACATTTCTCGATGGATATATAATCCTCTTATTTATTTATGTCTAAAACACATAATATCCACATTTTCCTTTTCTGTCTGCAAGATATCTCCAAAAGTTATAAATGAATTTCATTCAGATTTTCTAGAGCGCTCTCGAGTATTACTAGTTATAAGTGTGTTATTTCTTCCTGTGTTTAATCTTAATAATTTCACCCGTATTGATTTGAAGGGGCGCAATTCACAAAACCTTTGTACCATCTTGTTTTGAATGCATTTCTATGTGATTGACACACTTTACAACATCAAATAGTTTCTCAATGTGATTCTTTTCTTTTCATATACTTATTTTCTTGCAATCAATGCTTCCCTGTGAATAATACAGTGCTGATACAGTTGGGAGAAACGTGTTTTGACTGATTTTTATTAAACAAGCTCAGTAATGAAAATGTTCTTTTTTACAAAGTTTGGCCTATTTCAGTAGATAGTCAAAACTAAACTTTTTTCGGCGGACGATCAAGAATTGATATCGGTCTGTAGAATATTTAAAAAGGTTTTGAAAACAAAAAGGTTCGCTTCTGACTTTATTTTGCCTAATATCTCAATATCTTTATCCGAGAAGACTAATATGCCGTTATATTAGATAAAATAAAGTGTAAGTGCGAACATTTCTGTTTTCAAAACTTTAAAAAATATAATACAGACCGGTATTAATTTAGTGTTTTTCATATGTTTAAGTCTAGTATGATTAAAACATACCGTTTAATAGCTGGCTGTAAATTAATAATGAAAGTTAATATAAATACACAACATTATCTTATTTCATGTTATTTTACAAGCATATATTTTAAACATATCCTTATCTCTTTATTTTATCACGACTGTTGTATTTATTATTGTATTATTTTACAAGCATATATTTTAAACATATCCTTATCTCTTTATTTTATCACGACTGTTTTATTATTTTTTACGTAACAATCTCCAGAGAGAAGAAATGGTTTGACATTGTTCACACAATGAAATATTTGTCAAAACCGAAATGTTATATGTAATATTAATGTTTTACATAATATTAACAATTTTAATCAAGCTTCTCTCAAACTTTACTGACCCTGTCAGAGCCCCTTTTTTTCATGAACACTGAAATCTTTTTCGCGAACCCAGGTTGTTGACCACTGCTCTACAAGATCCCCAGTTGGCCACCCATCTAGGTTCTAACCAGGCTTGACTTTGCTTAACTTCGATCATCGTACGGAAACTGATATATGTGTGGGTGGTGATGTGAGTGCCAAAACACGTTCTCATTGGGTACCTGCCGTAGAGCTAGCTGCTGCTCGAAGTCTAATCGCGGAGATCATTCTCTGTGGCAGTTTGATCCTCATAGGGTACCACATTATTGCAGCCATGTGGTGACTAAACTAAGCATAGCGAATATGAGCCTTCCTCATGACTGAGATATTAGCCTTTTTCGAACCTGTTTCGGTGTTCAGCGTCAGGTAAAAGCCAGAATCTTGATTGCAGATTTTCAAGGTAGGGAGGCCTAGAAGGTTGGAGCCACACAATCTGCCTATCCATATTTCCTCCCAAAAGGATGAATGCCATACTAAACTAATTTAGTAAATATAAATGTGTTTATGTGGGAGCTCAAATATATATGTGTGTGTACGTCTGTGTGTCTGTGTGTGAGAGTATGTGTGAGTAAGAGATATAATGAGAGAGAGATAGAGAGAGAGAGAGAAAGAAGTATGTTTGTGACCGTAATGATTCATTATTTTATTAGTAGTTTTTATCAGTGATATATGTACCACTATTAATTGTATTGCACTGTACCAAAGCACCAAATATTGTTACCCACATTCCACGTGTTTCCCTTGCGACTTACGCATTCCACTCCAGACATGATGTTGACAATGTCTATGTGAAAAGAAAAGACGATTCCTCAGCAAAGAAAGCTGTGTGAATATTAAAAAACTAACACAGAACAGAAAAGAAACGACGGCAAAACCACAAGAAAAGAAAAGATAAGGGGAAACCTCACTGGAAAGCAAAGGGATTGATACGGACATGGCTACGCAGAGGTCGTCAATACTCAGCAATAGTATCAAAACAATTTACATCTAATTTAAAATTGATAGAATCAAAAAAATCGCAAATGCTGTCAATTTAGATGAAATGTTGGCACACATTAGTGAATACCCGAAAATAGTATAGAAGTAGATATGATTGGATGGAGATAACGATTCACTAGGAACAATGCAAATAAAATGGATTCTACCATATTATAGACGCAAAACAGACGGTGTCTTTCAGAATGGGAAAATAGAATTAGAACTTTGAGTTCCAGACGTATCACCCTGTACAACTCAGATAACCACATTTAGTTGTGATAAACACAGAACGGTACATCTATCAAATGGTAGCTGTAGATGTTCCAGCAGACCATAGGGTGAAGATGAAATAAGCGGGATGATATAAATACATATCAAGAATCTTTTTATTAGCATCCACAGTTGTTTTGACTAACAAACAAGCCAATAGATAGATGATGTAGAAGTTTGCTAAACTTAGTTTAGTTTGGCACACGGCCACAAGAATGGGGCATTCATTGAGGTGGAAACATACAATAACTAGCGAGACTAGTGAGTATAGATAGATAGGTAAGAAAAAAACATTTGCTCACAATATATCGCTTTACGCAAGTGTCTTTATAGGTAACTAGCTGAACACCGTCCTTTCGGGTAGTTTCCAGCTAGTATTTATATTTATATATGTATATTGAACGGAAAATAAGTGTTCAGTTTAGCATTATAGTTACATTGTAAATAGAACCTACCTCGAATACTCTTTGAAGTTTTCTTCTGAAAAAACAATTCTAGTTCTTCCCCTAGGTCCACTAAGTATGCATACCCCATTTTGTTGAGCTACACCAAAGCTGAGCTAACGAACGGGAATTAAGGGTTCAGCTTCGCATTATAGTTATAAATACAACTTCTCTTTAAAACCCTCAATCCTTTTTTTGAAAACCCAAATAGTCCAGGTTCTTCCCCTAGGTCCACTAAGTATGCATACCAGATTTGGCTGAGCTGCGCCAATATTTAAGGTGAGAACACGGTGACACACAGGGCTAAATTTAGTGTTTACTATGTTTTTCAAAGGCATAACATCATTAATGTAAGCGTGGTGTGTCTACGTAGAGTTTTAAGTCATCTCTTTCATTAGTCTATGATTTCTGGAGTCTCCACCATTAAAGTCTATGATTAAATTTTAATTTGATTACATTATGCAACTACTTAATCCGGTTATATACATGGCCTACTTGCAAGTGTACAGTTCGTCTGTATTTAACAGGCTCGGAAATTTAATTATTCACATATATATTTTTTAAAGTTTTTGGAATCGCCGACAGAGATGTCATTTGGAAATGCAGGTGAACGTCTAGAGCAATCATAATGTTATACAGGGTGTTTAAAAAAGGATGCAACCATCTGTTTGACAACTTGTATTTCAACTGTTTTAAATCTAAAAACTATCTTTTAAAGACACGCATCCTTCTTCTTACATTTACATGTTTACACCAGATGATGCAGGTGAACGTCTAGAGCAATCAAAATGCAGGTGAACGTCTAGAGCAATCATAATGTTATACAGGTTGTTTCAAAAAGGATGCAACCATCTGTTTGACAACTTGTATTTCAACTGTTTTAAATCTAAAAACCATATTTTAAAGACACGAATCCTTCTTCTTACATTATTTTACTTATATGTTTACTCCAGATGATGATGATGATTATCGCTCTTGATACTAGTATGTCAGCTATTAGGAGAGCACACTGTCCCCCATTGAGCTGCGTGTGCTTGAGAAAGAACCGGGTCCACTGTCCGGTCCTAGCTTGGCAAGATGTTCTGTTAATCGATGGCATCGCATAGGCTGAGACGGCCACAGAACAGATTATGTTGCTGCACACGACACCTTGTATTTCCAGATGGTCACCCATCTGGGTAATGACCAGCTCGACGTTGCTTAACTTCGTAGGTGAACTGGCGTTTCCAACGCGATTTGGCCATATATCTGATAGTTATCGCTTGGGATTGTGACAGTAAGTTATCTAAAATCTCCATCCTCCTCATTGGTAACCCCACAGATCCCAGCACTGCCATGATCTGGACAGTCTCAGTCCTTCCTAGAATGTTTAATTCAGACAATCTGAATGTTTTTGGCACGGTTCCAATCGTGCAAATCACCACAGGCACGACTCTAGCCTTCATATTCCATAGCTTCCTTACTTCCCGGACGAGGTCCTAGTATTTTCCAATGTTTCGCTTTCTTTCACCTTCTCACTGACAGTAATTATCAGCCGTATCATCTCTGAGCTTTAGAGCTCTGTGCACCATCATTAGCCTCTTGATCCGTCGATCTACCGATTTAAGTTCCGTTCCTGTCAAGCTAAGAAGGGCCCCGTGTACATTACTATTGATACTGCTTGCATGTTCATCGCTTTTATTATGTTTCTGTTCTTTAGTTCTATATCTTGCTTACTTGCTTAAGGCAGTCCATCGATATCGTCGATGGGATGTTCTAGTCTTCTTCTTTGTATAGAGCAGTAGTTCCCAACCAGGTAGAAATTTGAGTAGTCCAAGGGGGGAATAAGGCTATTAGGTACAAATAAAAGTCCAGTCTAGATATACGGTTTTCTGCACTTCTATCTATCGAAATGAGCTCCAAGTTGAGAATGATTTAAGATGTACTCCCTCACTAATGTAGTATAGCCATCTTGGTCAGCTGGAGGAAAATCCTGAATTTAGAGAAAAAAAAAAGAATATGAGGATATATTTTTATTTCATAATATACATTGTGTCGTGGCGGAGAATGAAGAGAGGGATAGAGACAATGAGAGCCGACAGACTGTTCTTAACAGGTACATTGTGTTTTCCAAGGCCTGGGTGGTATGTCACTCTGAGGGCGTCCAGTGTCTCTCTGTCTTTTTGGGGGGCCTCTATGTCGCTTTTATCGGGCCAGAACGCCCACGCTGATTTTCCAGCCACCACCTGCAGGTTCAGTGAACATCCAGTTTATGACTTTTCAACCCTGGTCTGTCTTCCGTTTGCTGATACCTTGCAATTTGTGTGGGTCAAATCTGACCTCTGCCCAAATATCCAACACTAATAGACCCACAAATTGAAGAACTGGTAGCACAAAAACACAGATCACATTGATGGGTATATCAGTTGCGATAGCAGAATTCTTATTGTTCTTGTAATACATTGGAATTTCAAATGATGTGTTCCTAACTATTTTCGCTTGCTTTCTTTGAGTAACAAATACACAGCGGTAGCTGTACAATTATAAAATTAAACTCATTCTTAGTATGAAGTTGTATAATTATACGTAAAATAAAGTTATTATTTTAAATTATTCTTTGTTGCAACTTAATAAATGGAAGGGGTTGATACTAGTAATCTTATTGACAAAAATGGGGAATGCCTCGAAAAGGTTGGGAACCACTGGTATAGAGGAAGAAGAGGATACCTGTGCAGGAGAGGGGATTTCAGTGCTGGAGGGGTAGCACAGACCACCAACAGCAGCACTATCTTGGCTCGCATGGTCAGCAGACAGGAACCGATGGTACGGGAAAACCAGAGACGATCAGGTGTTGTACAGAGTAATATCATTATTATTTTCCGCTGGTGTATTACTATTATTAGAAACCGTCAAGCAAAACTGTCACCAAAACTGTC
>VCCN01004221.1:2963377-2975338 GCA_006491835.1 Architeuthis dux | reverse complement strand
ATATATATATTAGTGCTGTCACTAACTACTTCTTTAGCGTCGTCCTGTGAGTCTTACTCTATGTAACTTGAGCGTCACAATAAATTAGTGACGAAGTTCGCCAATGGAATAAATATTATTTAATGTGCGTTCATAATTTACTTTGATATATTGTACCTGTAAACAGTTTTGACATGTCTTCTAATTGAAGAGTCATATTATAAACTGGGATTTTCAGCAGGGAAATATTTTTCAATTTATTACCATCAAACCATGACTAGGATTACTGATAACATATAGTAAATGATGATAAGCATCAACACCATACAGTATAATCACTATGTATAATCCGCATTCCTTTCTGGAAATGTTGAGCTAAAAAATCCAGGTGCGTATTATCTATGGAAACATAATTGTTATACATACAGTATACATAATTTTATACACGGGATAATGCATTTTGCATTCGAAATTGAAGCTCAATCAGGGGATGCGTATTATCTATGGTAGCGGATTATACATGATAAAATACGGTATTTTTTGGTGTATGCTCAATATTTGTTTTGTTGTTTTTGTCCTGAAATAGAGTCAAGATGTGTTTGAACCTTAACAATAACCTGCTTACTGAGTTCCTTGGTCCAGAATTGTATGGGGAAATGTGTCCATGTGTGTCTGTACATGTTGTTTACTTCAAATGTTATGCGATTTTCTTTCCTTTTTTTCGGTGTCCGGGATCGGGTTCACATTAGGTGTAATATAGGATTAAAAATGAATCCCGTGGGATATAATTTTGGCCTGTTACCTGGAAGAATCTTAAAATAAAAACTTCAAGGATTAAGAAGATGAGGTGGCAAAAAGAAAATCAAAATATCTTGTCCTCCTCAGCTAGTGTAATAAAGATTAAAAATGAACCCCATTGGACATGATTTCAGCGTGACCAAAGTCACCAATAAAAATTATTAGAAATAAATTGGTGCCAGCCACTATGACATGATAAAAGGTTTACTTGTGTTTAATAATTCAAGCATATTCCTTTGTGCAGGATACTACACTCGGGAAAAGGTATAATATCCGAGAATAGTCTTGCGAGAATATAAAAAAACCAACGTGCCGTTAGCACTCGTGTGACATTAAATAGTGCCGTTAGAAGGACTGCCGTTACTACGAGAGGTTACTGTATTGTGGTTGTAATGCAGTCTTCTTCTAGAAAAATCATCCCAACTGGTAATCACAAACCAACAGGAGGAGAAGAAAAGAAAGGAAGGTGACTGGTTTAATCTGTCATTTGGTAAAGACAGACGACATTTTCAAACATTGAGAATGTCGTTATTAGATACCACGAAACAATAAAAACGAAGCGAGAGAAATACTCAGAGAAGAAAGACGTCCAATGACTTTATAGAAATCTTTTTTTAAATAATTGTCTTTTTCATTTTTTACATCTTCTACTTTGTGTCGATTGCAAAATATTAATTAGAATTAATCCAAAAAATGAATGAAAAAAACGAACAAAGAAAAATAAATATGTTGCTTTATTTTCTAATTTTTGTAGAAGGAAAAAGAAGATCCGTGTAATCTTAATACTTTATTCATTTAGTTTTTAGTTTTCATTCTGTAATTCCCATTGAAATTACTTTTCTGGTTTTTATTTTTATTTATTTTATTTTCAACGAAATATTTCGTTAAAAGAACATGGAAACTTGTCTTTTTGAAATCAATTAAGGCAGAAATTTAATCAAGAAGATAAACTTGTTACATCGCTTCATTTTGTATAATTTTTTACTCCTTTTTTACTCTGTGTTCTTTGTTCTCGTTAGTGTAAGACTTTTTAACCGTACAGTGAATACGTCGTCTAAGAATGCATTTTTAAATGTACAGAGAATAGGTCTTCTAAGAATGCATTGTAAACGTACAGAGATTACGTCTTCTAAGAATGCATTTTTAACCGTACAGAGAATACGTCTTTTAATAATGCATTTTTAACCGAACAGAGTATACGTCTTCTAAGAATGCATTTTAAACGTACAGAGATTACGTCTTCTAAGAATGCATTTTTAAACGTACTGGGAATATGTCATCTATGAATGCATTTTAACCGTACAGAGTATATGACCTCTAATAATGCATTTTTACCCGTACAGAGAATACGTCCTCTAATAATGCATTTTTACCCGTACAGAGAATACGTCCTCTAATTATGCATTTTAACCGTACAGATATACGTCTTCTAAGAATGCATTTTTTCCGTTCTTGTCAAACTCCAAGACAAAAACTGGAGTTGACTTTATTTTCCTACCGTAACAAGAACAAGAACAACCCTCACCAACATCTGGGGTGTAAAGCGATATGTAAAATCTCCGTTCCCCTACCGTGATTTGAACTCACGACATACTGATTGGTTGATGTCTTACTAACTGACAATTCTTAGATATTAAGGAAAATGTAGCATATTTAATATATATACAATACAACAGTTGCAGTAATCATCTTCAGTCGGAATAGAAGTTGGTGTGGACTTTGACCCTGCAGCAGCCAGTCTTGTCTGTTTCTGTTTTTTCTCCACATCATCTCATCTCCCTCATCAGAGGAGGTTATCTTTCTTTTCTTCCATGGATATATAACAACAATGGCATCATAAACATTGCCGCTCTTGTTTTATTTCCCTGTAAAACTAATTATATAATGAACAGTGGGATTTCTTTCTGTTTTTCTATCCGTAACAATGTACCCTTCCATTTAAAGGTGACAGTTTTGCTGATAAAGTTATTTCCTACCCACCATTTGAAACAATGGACTCTTCCACTGAAAAGCGTTCAATAGTTTCTTTTCAAAAAAATATAATCTCATAGAAATTAAAATATATCCGTAATCTTTTTCACTGGGATTAACTGGTAGTAATATAATTAATTAATAGCAAAATACTTGTTCAATATAGAAACCAAGTATGAAGCAGCTATACAAGAAGATTGCCTACAGTGGAGGATTGGTATGCAGGTATATCGATAAGTCAGTAGCCTAATGATGGAAAAAACAAATTTATTTTTCAACATAATCTCCTTCCTTGCCAATGCACTTAGCCGAACGCTTCTCATTAGATTAAATATTATAGAGTGAAAGTTTCTGATTAAAATCTAGCTACGAGTTATTGATCCACCCACGTATGCAGGACAATTCAAGTGAGTTCGATCCACACCGCGCTTTTGTACCAAATTTGACTGGGTCTAACAAATACCTAGTCTGACAAAAATCTACCCCCCACCACTTTCCCCGTTAGTGTCACTAGTCTCGTTCCGATCCTAATAACCGTCTCTTGTCATGTGACGGATGTTTCTTAGAATTTAACATTGTTCTAGATTTAATCTGCTCTGGTACATACCGAGGTTGACATCCTATAAGGCGGACTTCGTCCAAACAAAACACATCCGGACAGGTCTTGTTAGTCACTCAATGGAAACTGTCACGTGACCAACGTCTTTTGGCAGCATGCCGTAGTGGAGGTGATGAATTAGAAATTGGAAGAAGGGGCGATCAATGAATAACTTACTTCTCTCGCATTTGGTTGTGCCGTGATCACTAAAAAGATCCAGAATTTCCAAAAAAACAAGCGTGAATGCTACTGGACATAATCGAAGGGATCAATTTAGCATAAAAATACATTGCCAATTGAAACCTATTTTTGGGATTTTCAAAAAAAGGAAAAGAAACGTTTTTACTATACACAATAAGGAGTAAATGTTTCAATTGTCAGCCCTCTAGCTCCATTGGTGCAGCCTATACTCATGATACATACATAGCATGCATCCACTCCGCTATTAGTATGCATAGGAACATTCAGTGATCGGCCATCACTGAATGTTCAAGCGATACAGCCATGGGTAATGAGAGGATGGGTTGCGTTCAGGAATAAGCAAATCAATGTGTATCCTATAAGCAGACAAATCGGAGCCCCACCCCCTATAAGCAGAGAAATCGCAGCCCCACTCCCCTATAAGCGGAAAAATTCGGATCCCCGCCCCCTATAAGCCGACAAATCCCGAGCCCCAATCACTATAAGCCGACAAATCCGGAACCCCGCCTCCCATAAGCCGACAAATACGGAACCCCGCCTCCCATAAGCCGACAAATCCCGAGCCTCCATCCCTATAAGCTGACAAATCCGGAACCCCGCCTCCCATAAGCCGACAAATACGGAGCCCCCGCCCCCAAGTAACAAAAAGGAAAGCGACACAACAGAATGGGGTACAGCACTTTCGTCTACATCACTTTAGCAAATATCAATTTTGCCTAAATCACGTTTGTTCCCACAATATCTCCAAAAGTTCTCAATAAATTCCAATGACATTTCGTCGAATGGTTGGCCATGGGCTAAGGAAGAATTGGTGACATTTTCGTGTTGAACCAGGGATTTCCTTCGATTGAGAGATATCTTTTTATTACATTTTGGGTCGTATCCTGGAATTTATTTCCTCTCAATCGGAAGGAAATCCTTGGATCCACCGCAGAATGTCATCAATCCTTCCTTAGCCAATGACCCACCATTCGACAAAATTTCATTGGAATTTATCGAGAACTTTTGGAGATATTGTGGGGACAAAAGTGATTTTAGACCAAAGTGATTTAGACAAAACTGATATTCGCTAAAGACGAAAGTACCGTAACCCAATTGAATAGATTTTATCTTATGTCATATAATAAGATAAAATCTATTCAATTGGGTTACGGTACTCTTTGATTCATCCCTTCATTCAACTTGTTCTTGTGATATCTATCTACCTCTATATACCAAGTATAGGTGCAACTGTTCATTCAGTTATGCAAAACACATTAATCTACTAATCCGTTAATGATTGGTAGCTACAGTGTATGCAAGACTTTCGGTATTCGCACGAAAGATAATTCCCCAAAGATAATAGTCAAGGCCAGTCATACATCGACGTACGCCCGATCCAAGATACGCCCCAATAAGATTTTAAAACCCATTAACTGTGGATAAAGGGAATTGAGTGTATTGCAGGTCTGTGGCTGAACTGCTAATTTCCGCCATGTTATTGTTAGCTTTCTAAAGAGAATGGCGCCATGTTTGTTTCAAGTTCTCCAGACAAGGAAAGCGAGGAGAAGGTAAAAGAGCAGACACCTAGCTGTATTGAGCTAGTGACTGAAAGAAAAAAACGTAATGGGTGACATTTGTTCCTTTCTCTTCGGAAAGGCAAAGAAGACTTATGTACAATATAGAGGTTTAGGAAAATACGTATGTGTCATGGTACTGCATGCGGTGCAGTGCGTAGACTTCTCTTCGCCCTATAATGATCGACTTATTCCCAGATCGAGTAATGTGTGACATACAAAGAAGACGTATGTAAAATATAGATTGATTGATTGATTGATTTGTTTAGTGGCATATCCACCCTTGTTAGATCATTTAATGCCGAAATCAGTTTGAAATCTTTTAAAAATAGAATCTTGCGACTTTGGTGAAAGGTTATTTTTTTTAAATAGAGTTTTACGACTTTAGTGAAAGAACAGGTGGCACCTGGTTGGGGTGGGGGGTCCTACCCCTCTGCAAGGGATGCAGTCGGCGCATTCTAGGCTCCAACCGACAGGGCCGGTACAATATAGAGGTTTAGGAAAATACGTATGTGTCATAGTATTTCATGCTGTGCAGATTTCTTTACGCCCTATAATGATCGACTTATGCCCGGATCGAGTAATGGGTGACATTTGTTCCTTTAACTACGGAAAGGCAAAGAAGACGTATATACAATATAGAGGTTTAGGAAAATACGTATGCGTCATGGTATCTCATGCTGTACAATGCGTAGATTTCTCTTCGCCCTAAAATGATCGACTTATGCCCTGATCGAGTTGCGTTTCACTACCAGAACGTAATCCGGACGCAAGTCGACTCATGACTGTAAGTCCTACTTTTAGAATCTTCATTCCATTGGGATGGAACGACTCTGTCTGTTCCATTAACTGATAACAATTTACGCCTAGAACTAAATTTCCTACACAGTTTGAAAGTAATTAACACAGACAGACCTTATCCACGATGTTCCAAAATTCTGTTTTCAATATGTGCGAGTTAAAAGTATAGTCTATCGAAAAGAACAGTAACGCAAATGAATATTCCTCACAAGCAATATTAACAAAAAACAGTCATCCACCCGTGTGTACAACTTTCTAAGTTGTGCTATACCGGGGGCCGGTGGGAGAAGAGATGTGTCCATGTCTTTCCCAAGGGCACTAGTGCGAAGTGAATGCATATTTTCCGAGCTGCTAACCGCTTGGCCACCGGCACCGCCACAAGCGATATTGCTTTCAATAAATTTCTGGAAAAATTAAGAATGATAGTGTTTGTGCCGCAATATTATAAATTTATAAATGGAAAAAAAAATATTATTTAAAACCGTAAATTATATTTTTCTTGTATTAATAACATATATATTAATTACTTTGTGTTATGTTGCAACGCAGAATATCCGTCTCAATTAATGATAATTATTTTGACATTTTCTCGCATCACAGTTTTTTTTTCTGAGAGGAATTGCTCTTGGCCAAATGAATACAAGCCTCCTCATCAGTCGTGCAATTTTCTCAATATCCTCAGCAGTCATTACCACTGCCATCATCATCACCATCATCATCATAAGCAGCAGCAGTAGCAGCAGCAAAAAGAATTTAAAATACTATATATATATCATCATATTGTCTATAGTTGTGAGAAGGGTCATTAATATTCAAATGGTTCTTCGGACGATTGAACTAACAAGAAGGAGTTCAATCGTCCGAAGAACCATTTGAGTATATCACCATCCTCAGCAGCAGCGGCCATTTCAGGTCCACTGCTGGTCAAAGGCCTTTCCCAGCTCCTTCCTTGTCGACCACCGGCAAACCTTTCCTCATCTCTCCATTTTATGTCTGGTCTTCTCCCACTGCACTTGCTATCCTTTGGGCACCAATCTGTTAACTTTTTGCATCATCTGTTATCTTTTCTTCTTGGCATGTGTCTAGCCCATCTCCATTTTTGTCGCTTAATTACTTCTATGTCTTCTATCTTTTACTATGTCTTTGTTCCCAAATGAATCAGTCGTGCAATTTTCTCAATATCATCAGCAGTCATTATCACCACCATCATCATCACCATCATCATAAGCAGCAGCAGCAGCAAAAAGAATTTACTATATATATATCATCTTCAGCAACAACGGCCATTTCAGGTCCACTGCTGGTCAAAGGCCTTTCCCAGTTCCTTCCTTGTCGACTGTGACTGTGCTAACCGTTGCCATTTCCCACCGGCAAACCTTTCCATCTCATCTCTTCATTGTATGTCTGGTCTTCTCCTACTGTGTTTGCTATCCCTTGGGAACCAATCTGTTGCATCTTTTTCGCATCATCTGTTATCTTTTCTTCTTGGTATGTGTCCAGCCCATCTCCATTTTGTTGGCTTAATTAATTCTATGTCTTCAATCTTTTACTCTGTCTTTATTCCCATTTGTTCTGGTTTTCATTGTATTTTCAGTGTTTTAATGATTGTATGTACACTAAATCACTCAGGCAAAGTGATCATATTTTTCTTTATTTCATATCTTTTATTTTCAGTCTGCAGCTCAATAATAGACATAGGGTAGGAATTGTAATGCATTGAGAATTGTGCAAACGATTTGGATTTGGCATTGTAGACAAGTGAAAACAAACGCAAATCAGAAATCTTCGTAGAGCGGTGAAAAATGAAAATTCTATGAGACTTTCCTGGTTTTGCTATTATACCCAATTTTAGCCATATTTTGTAGGGGGGGGGGACGAAGAGATGGATTCATGCCTTTCCCAAGGCATTAGTGAGGGGGAAGGCTGACAAAATGAACTTATTCAAACAGGTCACCCAATCCAGGCCAAAAGACAAGATCTAGTCATCGTAAACAAAAACAAACAAAAAACTGAAGCAAAAGAAAGAGAATGGAAAGTTGGGAAAATATCCAAACTTGGCGGAAATGTAAAAACAACATTGTGTAACATGTATATATTGTACACATCATTATTGGAGTGCTTGGAGCAGTTTCGGAGAGCCTTGCAAAACAAATGGAAGAATCGGAAATCCGAGGAAATATTGGAACCATCTATACCTTTTCCCGAGCAAATTAAAAAGTGTGGCAAGAAAGTTTTAAAAAACGGCAAGCAAATTTAAAAAATACGGCAAGTATGTTAAAAAGTATGGCAAGCAAATAAAAGAAATACTGCAAGCAAATAAAAAAAAGATATGGCAAGCAAGTTAAGAAATACGACAAGCAAAACCCATAAGAACACAGACCCATTTCTATTTGAAGGAACATTATGTGGGATTCTGGGTGGGCAAATTAGTACACTTCATGAGTTAAAATCAAGGCTAAAATATAACATCATATAAGAGACGTTGCAGATCAATTAAATTGTATGTGACACCTGTGTCAGAGTGGAACTGAAACGAAAACATTCTCACCCTTAAACCTAACCCGGAGGAAGGGGATAACAAAATGAACCTAACATATCAAAACCCACTGGTTATGAACATTCTGGTATGGAGGGGAATAACGAAAAAGACCCAAAATGCTATGCCCTATATTGCTAATTTCTCTCTGTTAATTTGACAACATTAGAGTTTAATGCTGTCAAATTAACAGAGCTTCTTCGGGCAAAGCTGCAAAAATCTGACAAATTGACTGATCTGCTAAAAACCCTTTTCTCGAACGGTCAGACTTGTATGTCTTTTTAGTTGGGTTCCAGATCACAAGAGTAATCGTTTAGGCGAAAGGTCAGTCTTGTATATCTTTTTAGTTGGGTTCTAGATCACAACAGTAATCGTTTGAGTGAAAGGGCCAGTCTTGCATATCTTTTTAGTTGGGTTCCAGATCACAAGAGTATTCGTTTGGGTGAAAGGCCAGTCTTGTATATCTTTTTAGTTGGGTTCCAGATCACAAGAGTAATCGTTTGGGTGAAAGATCAGTCTTGTATATCCTTTTAGTTGGGTTCCAGATCACACGAGTAATCGTTTGAGTGAAAGGCCAGTCTTATATTTTTAGTTCTCTGTCTAACGACGGACATTAAAAGGCTAATTAAGAAGAATGTTCCATGTGATAATGATGATGAAGATGGGATAGAGAGAGAAAGGAAGGGAGAATGGAGTCGCAGGTGGGGGACGATATCGTTGACGACTTTTATTGTGATGAGGATAATGTGCAGATGACGGAATGGTGATGATGCTTTTGACTGTTTGGCAAATTCTTTATGGAAATGACAATAAGATTTCCAACACGCTGACGTGAAATGCTTTCAATGTCGAAGGCAACGATGATGGAAATTATGATTGTGACGAAAATAATAATAATAATAATCAGAATCAGAATCAGAAATGATTGCGTCGGATTTCATTTCAATGTGAAATCGATATTTGCTTTTCTATTATCTCCCTGGTTTATTTATTCATTGTGCATGGTCGTGAATTCATCAAACAATTCGAGAAATTGCAATAAACTGAAGATATCAATTTGTAGAATCCGATTATAATTTCTTAAAAGCTTAGACGATCGAAAGACCACTTCCGAAATGAACAGGAGAAATACATTTCTTTACAGATTCATCGACTTTTTTGTTGTCATCTTTATTATTTCTTTCGATTTCATGTTTTCTTGTTGCTTTTGCTTTCGTCTTTTGTCCTGAATGTTTGTGATTTGCAAGTTTAAAATTCAGAAATTAAAAATTTAAGTTTGCGAAGAGGAAGAATACGAATAGACAAAAGAAAGCAAAATTGTTTTTTTTATTTTAGATTTAATATGAAGACAAATGGACATTTAAAAAAAGTTTGTTCTTTATTTAAGTAATGACATTTCCGTTTTAATATTCCACATGTAAAACTGTTACTGCATGAGAATTATATATGCACGCACACATAGTTATATCCATCTATCTATCTATATCTCTCTCATACATATACATAGACATATACATATGTCTATATTATCATATATATATATATATGTGTGTTTGTGTGTGTGTGTGTGTGTGTACACAAATATATGTATATACGTGGGTGTATGCACCTAAAAAGTCAGAATTGCCAAAGTTAATATTTTAAAAGTGTAAATAATAAAACGTTAAACTGTATATGATGTCAAGATTAAGAAGCTGTATCTAGATCAGGCATGGGCAACCTTTTTCGAGCAGCGGGCCGCATGAGATATTGCTAATCATAAACCGGGCCACAAATTCAGAAATCCATCGTCAGAATTGTTTTTAGAATGTTAGAAACGTTTTTGCTGACAATATAGTTTAGCATGCACCATTTCGCTGAGCTCTGTTTGCCTTTTAGAAAAAAGCGTATTTAGGCTACCGATCTGTTTCTTTAGTGTTTCAACTTTAAGCTTTCTGATATCTCCTTTAAATTTATCAAACCCGGACTATTTAGTTCTATAATGACACTTTAAATTATTTAAATGCGGAGTTTGATTATTAGACACATCGGTCTGTTCTTTACTTCAACAGAGTAATTATGTGTCCACTTATCCGGGAATTTTCTCATTTCTTCAAAAAAGGTTCCCTTTTTCTTAGATGAAATCTTAATAATTAAGCGTGCCGTCAAAAGAGCCGCATGCCGCCCGCGGGCCGCAGTTTGTCCATGGCTGATCTAGATATTACTAATAAAACCATTGGGGGACATAAGGGGAAAGAACACGTGTTATATACCTCAGCAATAAAACAAAAACGAAGTTTGTTTTCCACCCTCTTGTTGCACCCCTCTTAGGATTGCCTTACGCATCATGTGAGGGTACTTGCATCCAGGTTAAGAACCACTGGCTTAGGGGGTCAGTTTGGCAAATATGTTTTATGTTTACTAACTTCTCTAGATAACGGATAGATGTAGAAACTTATCCTGAATCTCTGTGACTGTTTTATATAAAACGTATGCTAAGTTAAAACATTATCCCATTATTTTAAATAGGTTTTACCAACAGTATTATTGCTTTTCTACCTAAAGAAGATGCACTAGCTTACGACAAAGATGTGTATTGGCTCAACTAATATAACATATTCTGAGATTTATTGACATCTACTGGATATAATAATTTTTATGTCATGTTGATCCTCTATTATCTATCATTTTTAGGAGCAAATGCTATATTGCTATTTTTCTCAATAGCTTTTGAGGCTGATATGTCGTTGTATATAATATATTTCATCTTCTAATTTACGCATATCAGAGATTTATTATATGCTTTGAAATATGGTTTATTAATATTTTGTGTGTTTTGTGTTGATTATTTGCTGTCATTCTAACATTGAGCTGACGTCGTGTAGATTTGCTACGGAGATTTTGTTTGGTTCAATCTTTCTTCCTTAATTTGTTAGGATATCGATATAAACTTGCCTCCAGTTCGGTTGGTTTCATGGGATATGAAATGGAATATCAGTAAAGATGGCTGGTTCAGATTTGTCAATTATCGCCGTGAGGAAGTGGAATAAAATATTCCTTTCTTTTTCTAAATGTTACGCGTTGTGACAAGGAGATATTTCCGAAGTATCAACAGAAGATATGATTTAAGAGCACACACACACACACACACACACACGCAATCTCTCTCTCTCTCTCTCACACACACGAACATACAGTATTGACCATAAATAAGTACGCCCCTACCACCTTTTTATAGAAAGTTAATGTTCTTATTAACCAAATATAGCAGGATTTTATTATTTCTAGTGGAACATTACACAATCAAAACGGATATTATCAGGTATTAGTTAGTACCAAACTCTACAGCTGTAGAGTTTGGTACTAACTAATACCTGATAATATCTGTTTTGAGTGTGTAATGTTCCACTAGAAATAATAAAATCCTGCTATATCTGGTTTAGAAGAAAATTAACTTTCTATAAAAAAAAGTGGTGGGGTGTACTTACTTGTGGGCATGTCGAAACGTGTCCCATGGCAATAACTGATGATCCCTACAAGAA
>VCCN01004221.1:2614427-2624667 GCA_006491835.1 Architeuthis dux | reverse complement strand
TCTAATAGAAAAAAGTACCTTTTAACTTAAAATTAAAACTGAGAGGTTGAATGCGAGGGGGGCAAAAAAGCATTTAATTGTTCATGAATTCGGCTTGGCGAGATCAAAAGGTTGACCGAGTCAGAGGTGGGGTAGTAAAGTCCAGGGAGACGACCATACAACACAGAGTGATGGAGTATGGAGGGTGGGTGGAGGTAGTTGTATTTGTTCTTAGCCTTCTTTATTTACTACGATAGAAAGGAACTCTTTAGCTGTCGGCTGGTTGTCACTGGAAGCAAAGCGAAGGAAATACAGACGGGGAAGAAAATAAAAGGGTAAACATTGAAGTGTTTATAACTAATGTATACACTTCATAATCTTTTCATTTCCCAAACAGAGACGATGCACATTTTTTATTTTCACATATTTGTCTGTGAATAATACATTATTTTAGATCCAAAAAAAAACAAAAAACATATGGGCCTTATATATCGGCCATTGGCCATCCTGCTCTCTAAATATCAGATTCGCATCGGCATCGGCCAAAACCCATATTGGTCGACTTCATACTAATTGTTTTGCTCGTTTTTTTAATACAGACCCTCACGTCCTGCTCTCATGTTTTTCACTCCTGCCCTAAACACGCGCCACGACCCCGCAGGGTTTTACTCTTCTGTGACAATGAAAAGGGGGGGGGGATTTGGAAGATCATCAATTGACAACAATGTCGAAGTCAGGGACAGGATGAACATGCAGGTTCTGAGGGGAAAGCACCCAGCATGAACTGTGCCTGGCTTGGACGTTGGCCGGCTTTGTCTTGAGAAGATTCCAAGGATGGATCGACACTACCGGATGACGCCTACAAAATATGGAATGGAAATAAATGGGTTTGAAATTTTGGCTCGAAATACTGGTTTCTCTCTGTTCACCATAATCAAGCAATGTTCTGTTACAATACGGCCAAATAGGTGGGCAGTTTGGAACCCAATGATAACTTATAACAGTGGTTCCCAAACTTTATTGTATGACGCACCAGCGACGGGGGGCGGAGGGGGCGATCCGCCCCGGGTGACACCATTAGAGGGGTGACACCAAGATGACTGCCTAAACAAATTTCATATAGTTTCTTTGTAATTGTTTTCTCTAATGAAACATCCCAGTATAGTCCAGTCGAATTTCACCAAAAATGGTCAAACCTGGAAGTAAATATACCATTAACAAATTTGGTACGAAACCAAGCGGGATTTTATGTACAATACAAGGAAAAACCCAAGACATGAACCTTTGGGGAAATTATTTTATAAGCACAAATGTAAAAGGTGTAGTTCGGGGGACAGCAAGGCCTATCTCCCCCCATCGATCCCATAATTAGGTGACCAAAATGTTCCTTAGGATGTCCTCTTTCAGAAAAAAGGATGTTGCCTAGAAAAACGTTGGAATGAACTACCTCATTTGCATAAAACAAAATGGCCACCAGCACACACCAAAAAAACAGAATTTCACATCTCGCCTCCCAATTGACATATCTGAGTACTTTAAAAGGCTTTCAGACATGAGGAATTTTATTTTCAATTAATTTATAGATATTTCAACATTCTACAAGAAAGTTTCAAGTATACTTTATGGACCAATGACTATGGATTGTAGACATAATTCATGAAGGAGATCATACATATATATTGGGTGAATATGTCCGTGTATCTTTTGATGTATGTATTGAAAAAAAGGGGAAAAGAGCTTACATTACTACTCAAATGTTATGCGTATCTTCTAAGGTACGTATAGCTGCAGTACAAAAAGATCACCAAAATTCTAGATATCCCGGGAAAAGAGCAAGTTCGGGGGTGGGGGTGACACCATGGGTTACCGCCCCGGGTGACACCAACCCTTGGTACACCACTGGTATGACGGCACACTAAGAAATATATTTGACTTATGCGTCACACCAACTGTAAAAATGAAACGAATTAAACCTCACAAAATCTAGTGATAAAGCCAAGATATTGGTAAATCTGTGGTGGATGCGGGACGGACATAATACCCCTCTCGGACACGTTTCCAGACTCGAAATATATGTTTCCGAATTTTGAAAAAATGACGAAGCACACTCTGGGGAGAGTTGCGGCACACTATTGAGGCACACAGTTTCAGAACCAAAGCTTTAAAACAATAACCTTCCCTTCAAAGCGGCCTGTCAAGTATCTGTGAATTCCGGCCGATATAAACTTTGGTACACATACGACAATGGGATTTGTGTTGTTTTCTAACCTCGTATTGCGCTATCAGAAACAATTTTTAAATAAGGGATTATTTTCGCATATGTCCGTATATTCAAGGGAAATAACATTTTTGTCTTAAATCTTTAGACCCAACTGTTGGCTAAACCTTTAATGGGATTTGATGTGAAGCTCTCATAATAATACAGCGTGCTGGTCTTGCAAACAATCGAGAATAAGATCCATACTGGTCGGGTACTCAAAAGATACGACCAAAGTTTGCTTAACCTGACATATAATTAATCTACGGGCATCTGCTTTAGAAGGATACTTACTGTGCTTGTCCTTTCTTAAATAGGTGCACCAAATTTGGATTTGCCCAAATATTTCATGGACTCTGATATTGGAACCTATGAGTTAATTCTTGTTTTAATTACGCGTGAGTATGTGTAAGTGTGTGTTTGTGTCTTTATGAGACTATTTTGCCATTGTAAGTGTGCGTGTGTGCATGTATATGTAAAAGTGGGTCTCTGTATCCATTTGACTACAATTATGCTGGTGTGTGGGAATTGATGCACAGCTGTGGACATTCGGATTTGTGTGTTTGTGTTTGATACATGAAATAATTGTTAATGCTTTTCATTACATGTGACCTGCGTAAGCAGTAGTGCGTGCAGCAGGAATGTACGTTTACAAAAGAAAGGCGATAGTGAAACCAGGGCAAAAAGAAAGACGGTACAGGAAAAAAGAGAAAGGAAGCAGGGAGATGAGCCGGATTGAGAAAAATATGGAAAAGAAATAAAGAAAGAAAGAAAGCTAGAAAGGAAGAAAGAAAGAAAGAAAAAAAGAAAGAAAGAAAAGAAAGAAAAAGGAAGGGAGAAAGAAAGTAAGAAAGAAAGAAAAAAGAAAGAAGGGATGAACGAAAGAAAAGAGGAAAGAAAGAAAGAAAGAAAGAAAGGGGAAAGAACGAAAGACAGAAGACAGAAGGAAAGAAAGAAAGAAAGAAAGAAGAAAGAAAGTGAGAAAGGAAGAACGAAAGAAAAAAAGAAAGAAAGAAAGGGAGAACGGAAGAATAAAAGAAGGAAGCAAAGAAAGAAAGAAAGAAAGAAAGAAAGAAAAGAAAGAAAGAATGAAAGAAAGGAAGGAAGAACGAAAGAAAAAAGAAAAGAAAGAAAGCGAGAAAGGAAGAACGAAAGAAAAGAAAGAAAGAAATAAAGAAAGAATGAAAAAAGAAAGGAAGAACGAAAGAAAGAATGAAAGAAAGGGAGAAAGAAAGAAAAAAGAAAGGGAGAAAGAACGAAAGAAAGAATGAAAGAAAGGAAGAGAAAATATACTTTAACGATCGAGGAATAGATCGGCTAATAATGTTGTTATAAAAAGCAATAAAAATGATGAAGAAAAACAACCAAAAATAAATAAAGACTACAAAATATACGCGGATAAGGTTTAAATTATTTACTGAATCTTCAGTGTTTCAACTAAAGCCACAAGAGGTTTGCTTTCTTTTTCTAGGTGCCTCAGACTATACAAAAGATAAGAGCTCAGCCTTTTTATAATACAAGGGGACCATGATACAGGCAACGCCCCTCTCTTGGGAATCCTCTCGCTAAATATTAATAAAAACAAACAATAAACAGGAACCTGGAGATATCGAACCTCCTCTTTAGAGATTTGTGGAATCCGTTGACCAGTGTTCGTCTGGTGGAAGCACAGGTTGTTAAAACTTGATGCGAATCACCGAATACAAAAAAAAGCATCAAACAAAGAAACAGAGATACAAAAGTCTTTTTAAAAAAAGCATTAATACTTGCTTCATGATTCGTGATACGACGAGAAAGATGGACGTGGAAAACAATTGAAAGACGACGGTGACAGATGGACGTTGAAATCCAATAACCACGACTGGAGTTGCACGCCACCGTGAAGAAGGTTGAAATTGCATCGCGATAACTACCCAAGAAAAATAGCCCCAAACCAAACAAAATGGCTGATAGAAATAAAATAGAATATATTTTTTGGGTTTTTTTTTTTGCTGATGGAACCTTCTTTTTTTTATTTCAATGCTGAGATATGAGAACAATAGCAAAATAATAAGAGAGAAACGGGGGATGAAGAGCAGCTCTTTTTTAAGAGAAGAAAATAAACAAAACAAATTAAAACGAAAAGTTATTTATTTTCAATTTTTGTTTCTTTCTTCTTTTTAAATAATAGGAATACAGCTAGCGCCATCTTGACTTTCCGGCGTTCGTGACGGCCATAAACAAATTGAGAAGGCATGACGGGAAGAAAGGGAGTCTCAAATTTATTGAATTTTGCATGAATCGCCCGGTGACAGTTGCTCATGATTGGTGACTGTGAATAGGCGTGGCTTTCATCGCTAAAACAGGCGACAATTCGATGTCACGATGCGTCACGTGTCAAAGAACCATCGTACTCGATCTTCGATAAAAATCATTCAAATTAGATTATTCAATCAATCAATCAACCTATGATCGTCAGCCAATGGAAATTTAGACGATAATGTGCCGTATTTACGCGTGTATAAGTCGCACTCGAGTATAAGTCGAATCCTGATTTTTTTTATCCTTATATCTGGTCAATTATTTTTTATTCAACTTTTACCAATGATAATTTTAACTTTAATATATGGGAGCACAGAACATCCACTTTGGTCGGTTATTAATACATTAGACACATTGATAAAAAAAAATGTAAGTAAAAATGAAAGAATTTTTCTAAAAAAAAAATAATAAGTTTGTTTAAAGAAATGAAATAGAACAATTGATTAAATAAATCCACCAAAATCGGAATCATCATCATCGCTTTTCCCGAAAGGTAATGTACCATAGTACCCCTTAGGAGGGGCTGGTAGAATGGATTTTGACTGATTGATTGTTTTGTTTAACGGCACATCGACGCCTTGGTGAGTCATTTAGTGCCGAATTCAGTAGGGGGGAAGGGTGGAGATCCCAAAAGCTTCTCAGGACGAATCATGAGCATACTAATGGTGATCGCCTCCCGACCAGCTGGCCAAGATATCCTGTGCAACTTCTCCCAGGACGATACCCGAGCAAGCCACAAGGACCCCCGAAGGGCCATGGTTCTCTGAACTTCGAGGCCATGGTGGTTTCAGAGAACAGATACTACACCTAAAAATGAAAGAATATTTCTAAAAAAAAATAATAAGTTTGATTAAAGAAATGAAAGAAAACAATTGATTAAATAAATCCTCCAAAATCTGGATCATCATCGCTTTTTCCGAAAAGTAATGTACCATAGTACCCCTTAGGAGGGGCTGGAAGATAGATAGATAGATAGATAGATAGATAGATAGATAGATAGATAGATAGATAGATAGATAGATAGATAGATAGATAGATAGACCGATAAATAGAAAGATAGATAAATAGATAAAATTATCTCCGGCGTAGAAATAAACATTTGGCCTTACCTCGCCATCGCTGTATGATTGATAGGTTAACATTTGGAATTTCAAAATAATGGCTATTGGAATGTTAATAAGTTAACTAGGAATTTACAATTGGTAAACAATGATATTGGCCACGTAACGTGTTTCCATATAATACGACTAATGTCATGCGTTTGTGATTGAAAAATATACGTGTTAGTTAAATAATTTCAGGTATAAATATAGGAGACAAATGAACTTAAGGAGCAGTTTTCGACCGGGCCTTTGATAGGTACTTGTCGGTACAGCTCCATCCGACCACCTCCAGGGTGCGGGAGGGGACAGGACACTCTTGAAATGATGTCCGCCGCATCTCAGATGGGAACGATCTTAACCGCATTAGTTAATTGGGAACGATCTTAACCGCAGTAGTTAACCTGAACAGTTTGATTGATGTCTTTAGTAAACAGCGATGTCTAGCCTTTAAGGAATTAAGCAGTTATCCATAGTTACAAATGTTATGATTCTCTTGACATGACTTGAAAAGAACGGTTAACCCAGCCAACACTATTGCAAGCCAGTCGAATAAACATACGTATGTATCATTTTGAACTCCGAGTTTTCATTTGTGAATGAAAAGGTCTTTTGATCACCAAGTTCCTTGCAGAAGCAACAAAACCTAGCGGAGCAGATACAAAAATCAGTTACACACCGTAGCGATAAGCATGTTATTCCACGACACCCAATGGATCAGCTATGCATCAAGTCCCAGCACACCATACCAGTTACAGAGACACAACTTATGTGATAATTTGTCATCGGTGTTCCAGGTAGGGTACCCCCTCTTCAAGACACAGGTGTCATTTTATTATTGATTGCGGCACCCCTCGGGATGCACCGATCAGATACAGAGCTTAACACCGAGTAAAAGTCGCAACTACACTTTTGAAATAAAAGAATTGATACAAAATAGTGCGGCTCATACATAAGTACATACGCTATTTATCTGCGAGTGAAGGTGAGTATTAATGGCAATATATTCTCACGCATACGCCTATATTAATTAATTATGACAATAGTCTTAATTAAGTATTATACAGGGCCGTCGGTACGAAAATATATGGGGGTGGGGCTGCGAGCGAAACGGAAAAATTATTATTAGACCACACCCTTTAGATCGCTGGAAAACACCCCTATTGTAAAAAGTGCACTATTTAATTGATGGATATATGATGATATTTAGATACCTAATTGATGAAGATAATTATGAACAACAGGCTGCTTAGGGAATGTTTGAAAATAGAGCTACAAAATCTGTCAGAAATCAATGTATTTTTCAAGTTATCCACAGACTCGCGATAGGTCTATCATACACCTATGAACTAACAAAAAACAATTGAAGGGGATAATTGGTTTATTTACTCTTTCTGTAATCTTAAAGCTAGCTTTTTGTAGCATTTTTCGAAAACATAAGGAACACATATGAGCAAATTCCGACGGACCTGTTATATCATAACAACCGTATTACATCGAGAATATAAAATATATTTTTAGTTTTAGCATACCGATACTCTAATGTTACGATCAAAAACTTTGCTGATATAGTTATTAAAGGGATAGGAATAATAATAAAACACTCCACAAATATAGCTTGTAAATTTCAAATATTGGTCACAGAGCGCAACCTACTTCGTAAAATATTGAAAAATCGAAGGATAATTCGATTTTAAAATCAATGTTTGCTACCTGCTCTCATATACGTAACCTTTGGGGAAAACATTACTTCTAAGAGTGGAAATACGTATAAGACATTAGTTTATTCTTATTATTGGATGTGTTATTGTAACACAATATATTGATTATTAATTTAATAATAATAGAGACATAAGACATATTGCAAAAGAATATTTTCCGATCTTTTTCCTCCGCTCCCGACGTTTTGTCTAGGATCAGTCGTGTCACGTCTTTGGGCGAGACATAGTATGGAAAAGGGGACGTTGGTCCCGTGGATTCCAACCCCGGGCAACACTCCCAATTTTACTATAAGGGTGGATCAGGAGTGTCCTGGCATCTTTGTGGCACTAACCGCATGGATCGGGCAATATTGTCCTTGTATACACGTATGTGTAGGCCCTACATTAAACTTAATATAAATTAAATATGTGATCTTGGAAGTTGGATTAGATCCTCCTTGGTCATTCAAGGCCAGGGATCAGCATGGCCTACTTCCAGGGGACCCGCTCCCCGCAGGCTGTACCTCCCCATTACACTAAAAGAGGTAGGGCCAGAGCTATTCTCTGATACATGTGGCAAGCCAAAGGGCAGGGCCATGTAAATCTAGATGCTCAGTGTATCTATCCACACGTGTGCATATGGTGCTGGGGCTCGCGTTAAACTTGACCTTGTGTTGCATTTGCCTTCGTGGGGGAGCAAATAGGTATCTGATCTCTGCCAGAGATTTCTAGAACTTTCTATTGATATACCTTCGCTCTAAATGATTCCAGAAGTTGTCATTTGAATACTGGATGCACCACATGCACCTTTCTTTACATTTTGAAGATTCCGAGAAGGGAAAGCCCAACCGAAAAGGTGAATATTGCTCTAGGGTCCTCCAAAACAAATTTGATCTTATCACTGCAAGAAGATTCTGGCAAGTTATCAATTAATCGGACAACCCTGTGTACAGAAAGAAGGCTTCTGCCTTGTCTGATGCGCACAAGAAAAAACTCGTCGTGTAGATTATGGAAAAGTTGACTTGTGTGACGCTATGGTGGATATGCGACCTGTTACTTACTTTTAATTAAAGCCCGCTTTAACGAAATTGGTAATTAAGTTAACACCAGGACGGAGATTTCCTCTCCCTTTTATCTCTATGGAAGAAATGTAAACAGGCTGTATTCTGGAAACTGCTAGGTGTTTTCATATGTCCGTTGACGAAAATAGACACACTATACCATAAACGAGAGACTTTTGTTTCATACTTCGATTGCACGCTGTCCTCTGCAGTTTCTTCCTGCATCTACTAATACTATGTCCCGCACGTTACGCAATACTAATCACCGTTTTGCAACACTTGGATCAAGGAAAAATGGAAGAAGATAATCTTCTCTGACGAGAAGGAATTCAATTTAGATGGTTGTAACAACTGGAAATTTGAGTAAGAATCAAAACTATCCAAACGACAGCATAACATAATTAGCAAGAATACTGATGAAAGTGCTGGAGTATTAAAGAGACTTGCTGTCATTTGATCTCCAGGGAAAACCACCAGTTACTACAAGTGTGATGACTTAGTGAGTACAAGTAACGCATGATGATGAACTTGTGAAAAACAGTAGAAAGAAAGAGTAAATTCATGAAGAGAATTCATTATGTCTAATGACATTCTTTTCCATGGCTTGGCTTCGTGAATGAAGATTTAGAAGGGTTTTTACGTCTGTTGCAGTTCTACAATGGCCAGCTAGTCCCATGCAGGAGAGGCAGGTCTTTCTATGGAGGCTGCATGAGAAGATCTAGTAACCGGAGGGAGTACCGGTTTTACAGTGCTGCCTCTTCTCTTTTGCTTTTTCTCTACGGTTTGCTTTATAAATAGAGGTTGCCTGGTAGACCTTACGTCGCAATGTCACCCTGTCTACAGCCTCTGATATTCACAGGAAATAAGAGTCCTTTTCAAGGAGTCTTTGTATCTCCCCTCTGGCGCCCTCCACCCATTGCTGACCAGAGACCAGTTTGCCTAACAGAAGGGTCTTCGGAAGACTATTATTTTCCATCCACTCCACGGGGCTTTTCCCATCGCAGGTGAG
Organism: Architeuthis dux; assembly: GCA_006491835.1. NCBI lineage: Eukaryota > Metazoa > Mollusca > Cephalopoda > Oegopsida > Architeuthidae > Architeuthis > Architeuthis dux. The sequence continues at coordinate 2,615,260 of VCCN01004221.1, read as the reverse complement.
CCTTTTGTAGCATAGTTGTAATCATTGTGTTCCTGGCTGACTTGAGGACTTTGGATGTTAGTAATGAAGGAGCCAATAATACCAAAAGATGAAATTAATACCAAATAATCTGAATTGATTTAGTTTTTTTGAGGAGACGGGTACATTGGTGTAATGAATAGCCGATGGGCGAATGCAATGAAAAGGTGAGAAAAGATGCGAAAAAACTATTTATTAATCTCTGCACGTAAAACTAATTAGTTTCTAATTCCTATCAATATATCATCTTCTATTTTCTCATAGTTTCTGTTATATTATTTTTAATTTGTATGTGCGTGTGTGTGCGTGTGTGTGCGTGTGTGTGCGTGTGTGTGCGTGGTTAAAATGAAAAACTGTGCTCCTCATTAAGATTTCTGCATAATGGCGTGAAATATGTTCCCTCCAAGAATGCAGGAAGGAGGTATGTCATGTTGCCATTTGCACGTGTTTAAGCTACTGTGCTGCTTATTTTAGAAATCATATTCGTGGCAATGAATACCTGCACATTGTAAATTATTTACGTTAAACTCTGCTAGTAAAAGATGCCTAATAATAAAACCGTCTTTTCTGGATGTTTCGCTCCGGGAGAAGCGTGCAAACTATTCTTGATGGAACCTAATGGGCATTAACAATTATGAACGTGGTCTGCTCAGATTTCCCTGACACTTTCGAAGCAAGTTGTGCACATCATGAGAGCTGTGCGCAAACATAAATATTTGCCTCTTTTTGTGGAGTTTCGTGGCTTGCCCATTGGTAAAGAAACGGATCACGTGTGCCGCGTTCGGAGCCGCGCACAGGTTGGAAAAGCTTGATCC